>ML782608.1:0-14112 GCA_009831015.1 Picea engelmannii
AAGGAGAAGCATACTAAGGTTTTCTCTTTGAGTTTTGTTGAGATAGTTTAGTTTTCATTCATTCCTTAATTTATCATAAGCCTAATTCTTTTTTATGATAGCAGGGTCTTATTGTAGACAACAAGATTCAGGGCTGAATTACATCATTCATACACTTGTTTTTCAGAGGTGTTGATCTATCTTTGATAGTGTGTGAAGACTTGTTTGTTTGTGAATTAGTTTTGATGAATGACAAAGGATATTGTGCAGAGTCTAGTGGGAAACAATCTATGACAAGTTGATCCAACTTTTAGAGTTCAATTTTTTATTTTCTGTCAAAGGTCCTTTTGTATGTTTCATCGGGGATGTCTCAGTTTGACTTTGGTCCAAAAATTCTTCACAAAACTTTGTAAAGAGAATGAATCTTTGATGAATTGGAATGAAATAAAGGATCGCCTTATGTCTCATATGTCTTTATTATCGACTTGGTGTCTTTACTTCTATCTCTATATTTATTTCAACAACGGTTATATTCAGAAAATCATATAAATAATGAATTTTCCAGCAAGATTTTATTTATAAAAAGACTAGTCTAAGCACTTATAATCAATACTTGTGAGTTGGGATATTAATTTTGATGGATATAAACATAGGATGATATTCCCGTCTATTTTTCTTTAGCCAAGAAGAATCTGAAAATTCTTGAGTAAGATCATTTCATATATTTTCCTCAACAATATTGTTTTGTTGTCTGTGTGGATAGTCCCTGAGTAGATGTTCTTATCCACAACCCCAACATTTCAATGGTTCCTTCTTTGGGTTTTCAGTATTTCCTGGGGTTGCTCCAAAAGGTTTATTTCCACTCTGGGAGGGGAAATATTTCTGATATACACTTCTAGTAGGAAGTCTTATCCGAGATTCCTTCCTATAGTTCTTAAATATTAAGGATTTGAAGCCCTTCTTATTGAATCCCAAACTACTCTTGTTCTTCCAGTCCTCGTGAGGTTCTGTCTGACTCCCAAGTTGTTCATAACAATACCTTGCCTTCCAGATAGTGTCTTCTAAGGTCTTTGGCTCGTCAAACTCAATCCTTTTCTAGTAGGTTTGAGGTAACCCACTAATTAACCATTCTACTTTTACCCTTTCATATTTTATGTAGGGAACATACCTCAGTAGCTCAAGGAATTAATTGACATATTCCTCTATGATGAGTTGTCCCAGCTTGAGTTCATAGAATTCCTTAGTCTTCCCATCAAAGTATTTCTCTGACAGATACTTCTTCTTGAAGTGTTTCTCAAATTGTTTCCATGATAAGTCCTCTTCATGGATTCCTTTCACATTCTTAAGATCTTCCCACCAAATGGAAGCCTTACCATTAAAGTTGAAGATGGATATTCAAGCCTTCAAGTTTTCAGAGTAGTCATGGACTCTGAAGCATTTCTTTAAACCAAGCAGCCAAGCTTCTGCCTCTTCCCCTTTCTCAATATCTCCATTGAAAGAGGGTGGTTTGGCTTTCATGAACTCTTCAGAGTCATGAATTTTGGAATGATTTCGCTTCTTCCCTTTCCTTTAAGAATGTGCATTAGTTTTGCTACTAGAAGATTCCTCAAAGTTGCCAGTTTCCTTTCCAAAGGATTCTCCCATTGAGTGTCCCCTGCTTCCAGGTTGGGCCTTCCTTGAGGTACTCCTCCTAGTGTGGCTACTTATGTGACCACGTTTTTGTATCTCAGATAGACATCGAATACTCTTCATATGTCATCAGTCCACATGACTAGTTGCAGGTCCATGTTGCAGTTGTCTATGTATGTCGGATAAGATCTGCAACAAGAATGCATTAATTTCCATTTTCTTTTCTTGCTCCTTTATAAACCTCTAGTTCTCAGCCTTGCAACTCTATAATTCGTCCATAAGGCCCCTTATAGTTTCAGCCATATGTGGAGGGGTTTCCACCATCCTCCTCTCATCAGATTATTTTTCTCTATTGTGGGAGCCATCCCCCACTTCATGGCACACCACCATCCTTTATGCTTGTAGTTCCTCATGACTCACTAATTGTTTGATTTCTGAAAAAAAAACTTATTGTTAGCTAAAATTTTATTAGTTCATGACCAACACATGGTTCATATTTCTTAAATACACACACACACAGTAGAAATATTTCATTCTTTTATTCAGTAAGAGTTTAACCAGACTCTTTAGGAAAGAGGTAAGGTAGGGCATCACCCTTAAGTTTATTTAAATATGGTTTTTACGCGACTTGTCCATGAGCCCAAGAAGGCCAAGCACTAAAACCATGCTCTGATACCATTTTTTAACACACCCAACACCTGAGTGGATTTCCTAGGGATGGGCCCTCAAAATTTCATTCTGCTTAAGTGATTAAACCCTTCATTCAGGGGTTCTACCACACTCTGCTTGTCCATAGTTTTCCAACCACGGTCTCCATGCTCAAAACTGAGCCCATAACCGATAGATATGTCTCTCGAAGTTATTCGAGCACTCATTGGTTGAGGGTCACATGGCACTCACGTGGATCCACGTCACACGTTCTATTCTCAATTTCCTTCCCCCACGGTGGAAGACCATTCACAGTCTGATCCCATGACTGGACTCACTCTCTTCCTTCTATGTCATCTGTTGAGGGATTTAGTGTTTTGACACTCCGATGCTTCACGCCTCTTTACAATCTATGCATGAGACAACCCAAAGTTCCAAAATTATGAAGTCCCGTAAGCTCACCACTTGGCTCTACCCTTCAGACTGTTCTGTCTTTCTCTACTATACTACATCCTAGATCCTCTGGAGTTTTGAAGTCTCAAACTCTTGGAGTTCTGGTCACTTCACCAACAACGTTGGCTAGGCAGACACGTATCGGGAACTGACATGTAGGATGGGTTAGAGTGACATGAGACACATCAATTTGGGGTCTACATCAACCTAGGTGACATCACTGCAACATGTCACCCCAGATAGACATAATTATAACATTCCCTAGATCTCACGGTCGAGATTTGGTCGTGTAGATTTATAGATCTACGACTCTAGTTACCTTGGGAATTCAAAGTTCGGGAGTGTTGCAATGCAACCTCCTCTTATCTCCCCAAGTGCCTGACCTTTGAACTAAAGGGTCTAGTGTCACGCGTCCTTGATAAATCGACAGTTGGGAAAGAACCCAAAGGTCCCCTCTATCTATGGCTCTGGGCCCTTCCCGACTCCAACCTTTGGGGTTTTTGATCCTAGTTTAGCTGGTAAGATAGGCCCACCTAATGCCTGGGGAATATCCTAACGCCGGTCAACCTAATGGGAAACCGAGTCTCCCAGTTACCTTTAGCCAGTATAAGGCTAGTATGGTCAGTCAATCTCCAAAGACCTGGACTTCTAGAGCTCCGGACCCAGGAGGAATTAGCTTCTATAGGATTAGCCCAAGGTTCCTAGGTATTGGTCATATAGGTCTTCTCGAACGGATATCGTCCGCTCGTCTTCCAAACGAAGAGACCTCCTCTTTTCAAGGCTTGAAATTTTCTATTCTTCCTGAACTTTATCATGAAATGGTTAAGGACTTGGGCCTGGAATCTTGGTCGCATGGAAAGGACTCTGAAAGAGGTATCCTCTTCAGATGGACAGGTTCAGGTCAACACGATATCTCCTATCTCAGTTGTCTTACAAGCTTATGCCCTAGGAAGCCTTAGGAGCTAAGATGGGAATACAAACTATTAGTCAGAAGTGTAAGTTCACAAAGAGATGAAGGAATACACATATCATAACCATTCCACACAAAAGCCATTTATAAATACACATATGTATAAATCCAAGCATTCATCCATTATTCAAGTTCAATACATAAAACAGGGAAAATACTTATCAAAACTAGATAACGTGAAGTGACTATTGAAAGGTGTTCCCATTTCCACCCAACCATAGACTCAGTCACTCATAATGGATTTATGACTAGCCACCCCCGAGCTAGACCATGAAGCTCTGTGATAAAATAATTTCTTCTGTCTCAACGATAGTAGGGATGGAGTTTATTGTCCTCCTCCCGCAGGATCTTGGAAATGGGTTACACGATACCAAGCAAGGAGGACCAACCCCATTTATCATCTTGTATCATACCCTACTAGCCATCTCCATGTGACCAAAACGTTGATTCCTAAGTTCTTCCTTGAACCAAAGAGCTTAGCCTCTCATACCTGCACTCTTCGCAACTCTTCCTCTGCCCACCACACCTTCCTTTCTTTCCTATTTCAGCAAGGTTGTGTGTGGCTCGAGTTCCCAGCCTGTGGTCAGGTCTGAAAGCCTTACATATGGGTGCTCTGCCCCATCCCATCATTAACTCTTGAGGAGGTCTTCCCACATGCCAACTTGACTGTAATTCATTTCTGGGTCAGAGGATTGTTCTGGTCCTGAGAAATTAGTATCCAGTAAGGTACTAGTTTGGTGTAGGTTAATGCAACCATTCCTAGTCCCCTTCACCATCTCTTTCATAGAATCTGTGGTCTCTCTTAGCATACCCCCTTTCCAACAGTCATGCAACACTTATCCATTTTCTAGTAAATATAAAAATTTACATCCAATGACCCTTTATACAGAGGTACATAAAACCAAACATTCACACATATTGAGTTTTCCATAGTCTCTTGGCTATTATAGTTATATTTACAAACTAGGGGAAATGGGGTGTTACATGTGATCTACAAATGGTTATGACGTGCTTCCTAGACATACTTCTTCTTTTTCTAATACTCACATGAAAATCCCATTTCCATTGTAATGATCCAAAATGTATTGTGTCCATATTTTTCATTGTGGGGCTTCCCTCAACTATAAATAACCCATCTATGAACTTAACATTTCAAGATTTAAAGTTATTATTATTGAAAAAGAGGTAACTTTGAAGTACAACACCATGCATAAATATTACTTAATCATTGAGAAAATAATTGAATATTTATTTGATTTTTCTTCGAATATTAAATATTATTTTATAACTACTCATCTTTCGTAGTCTCTTTGGTCGCGTGTTCTAACTTTAACTATAAGATAACAAGATAGAGATTTTTGTTATTCATTATATTTTAACTATTAATATAAATGTAGCATAACATGGTCATGGTATTTTATTATACATTATACTTACCTATTGATTACTTTAACTATTGATATATACACTTTGTGATCCTTGTTTTTATAAACAAAAAACAATTTATAGAGATACCTACAACATGAGCTTTGTCAAATCCCAAGGCAATCAACTAGGTGTTGGGTAAAAATCATGGTAGCTTGTTTTCAATGTGCCTATGTTTTGCATGGGTTACCTTGGATATGTTTACCTTGTGTGCATCTATACCTAATTTTGACTGTGTGCTTTTATATTTTTTCGTTTTTGTTTTTTCAACTTAGGCACGGGTGTGATTACAAATCCAAGCACAAAAGATTATTCAATTTGACCATGATTACACCTCCACGCACTCATATTTGGCTTATGAACTAACAATGTTTTCATTTTCCATGATTTATTTGGTTGCAAGTACCCCAGTCTAACTCAAGAAAATATCAAAGAGGAGTCATATTAACCATGTTAACCACACCTACCATTGCATACATCATTGAGTATGTCTTTTTTAGAAATCCTACAATTAAATATAACAAGACCATAGACAATATGAAATATATGGATAGATGAACCTACATATAACATGTCATTATTTCCAATAATCTATAACATCCATTAATCAAATAAAAAACATGTGGTACCTTAATAATGAATATAAATAAATTAACAACATCATATAATAAACCATAGATTGATAAAAAAAAATCATGAGAAAATGAAGTATATATAAATGGACCATCAAATAGTAACCTATGATTGATAAAAAAATTCATGAGAAAATGAAGTAGATATAAATGGACCATCAAATAGTAACCTATTCCAGAGTCTTGACCATATTGTAAATTAGCAGGATACCCTATAGTGACTAGTGTTAGATTTTCGTTATTTACAGAGTATTAGTGTTACTAGTGTTATTTTACTTTGTTACCATTAACATGTATATCATGTATTGAGAAGTAGAAACATAAACAAGAGAAAGAAAAGAACACGAGAGATTTATCCAGGGCAAACCCTATATGTGGGGAAAAACCCAACAACCTTTCTTAGATAGATTGAGTTTACAAAGCAATTCCAATCATATAACCCTAGCAGAAGTGCTAGATTAACCAGAAATACCACCCCAACTACAACAACAACACCATACAAAGGTAGTGAACCTCCTCAAGGAGTAGTGCACAAGAGAGAGATACCAAAAGAATGAACAATAATAAACTATGCAGCTATAGCTACTACGTCACCTCCTCCAAACTTGCAACTTGCTTCTGTGTAGCTGTGAGAGTGTGAGTGAGTGAACAAATGAGCCAAGAAGTCCTCTATTTATAGTCTTCCTGGCCACTAGACTAGGTCGACTTCTTCTATGGACATGTCTATTTTCATTATTACATTATTCTTTTGGGTCGACTTCTCTTCTATGGTATTTCAATATCTATTCAATGGATCTCTTACTTTCAGAATCCTCTCCATATCTAAGAAAGGTCATCTAGGAGGAAAATATCCTCCCACGACAACCAAAACATCAACACTCCCTCTTAGCTAGGGAGGCATCTTTCACTATGTCTTTAGATGGTATTCCACTGACTACTCTACAATCTGCTAGAAGGCACACTACTGCTACAATGCCTTCGTAGCTCGAATCATCAGGCACAGTCTCTTCGATCAAACATTAGCACACATAGCTACATCCAAACGATCTGGTAATCTCCATGACAATCAGCTAGTAGCACACAATTACTACAATTTCATCCAATAGATCACAACTACTTCCAATTACTATAAAACTACTATCCAATGACACACAGTCACTTCCAGTGGACCACATCCACTATAGTACCACATAGCTACTTTCCAGACACACACATTCTCTACTAGTAGAACACATCCACCAAAGTAGTACAAAGCTATTATCTAGTATCACGCATCCTCCACCAGCGGAACACATCCATCGAAGTAGCACACAACTATTATCTAGAGTCACATATCCTTTGCAAGTGGAACACATCCACCGAAATAGCACACAACTAATGTCTGAAGTCACACAACCTCTCCTAGTGGAACACATTCACTGAATCAACACACAACTACTATTTGGAGACACACAGTCTCTGCCATAGTATTACGACTATGCGTGTGGTGTTTCATCTCTCAGCAGGTCTGAAAGTTGATTACCCCCTCAGTCACCTCACATGAGTAATCCAGGGAACCCTTGGCTATAGGGGTTAGTCGGAATGAGAAGAAACAACACACCTCCCTCTTGATGAGGGTGGACATTCAACAACACTCCAAGCTTGTCCCTGAAGTACTCATACTTCACTCTTGGTGAGAATTTCTGCTATCTTCTCATCTGTGGATATGTACTAGAGCTCCACATCTCCTCTATGCACCATGTCCCAGATGTAATGATATTTGATCTCTATATCCTTAGGCCTATCATGGAATACAATGTTCTCGGTAAGCTTCACACAACTTTGATTGTCACAATGTATCAAAGTTGGAACCAATTCTAGATCAAATATCCCAGCTAGCAACTTCTAGATCCATATTGCATCACGAATTTCCACACTCGTCGATATATACTCTGTTTCTGATGTACTGAGTTCTATTGACCTTTGCTTCCTTCTCAACCATGAGATCATGCCTGATCCCAGATTGAAGAAACATCTAGAAGTATTCTTTGATCCACTGCACTCCCTGCCTAGTTAGAATTTGTATATCCTTGTAGATTCACATGTCCACTTGAGACATATCACAATACATATCCAAACGTACCATTAAGGTACCTCAACATATGCTTTGTTTCCATCCAATGTACCTGTCTAGGTTCAACCATGTGTTGATTCATGGTATTCATTGCAAATCATATGTATAGCTTGAGGTTAACCAGGTACATCAAGGATACAATCAATTGTTTGTACATCGTGGGATCCACCAAATCTAAAGATTTGTCACTCAAGAGATTCAAATTTATCATCATGGGTGTGGTCATGGACTTGCATTCCATCATTTTGAATCTCTGTAGAATCTCAACAATATATTTTCCTTGGCTAAGGAAAATCTCATCTGATCTTTGCCACACTTCCAATCCCAAGAAGTAATGCATAAGACCTATATCCTTCATCTCAAACAATGAAGCGAGCTCCCTCTTGCACCAAACTATGAGATTCTCATCTCTTGTTTGAAACATGTCATCCACATGTAGGATCAATGAGAAACCATCCCCAAACTCATCAAATAATTTTCTGATTTAGTATGTCATGTCCTGGGTTCCTTCATAAGCTTGTACAAATGTTCCTTTAATATGAAGACATGAGACTCCTTCTCATGTATCTTTTTGGTTGATTTATGTACACTTCTTCTGGCTACTAGAGAAAGTGTCTCTTCATAATATTCTCCCTCTTACTGGGAATATATTCTAGCCACAAATATTGCTTCATGCTTCTTTCTGCAACATGCTTGATCTTGTATATCAATTTGGAAGTCACTACTGACTTCCCTTATGGTCTCAGAACCACCTCCCATGCACCATTCTTCATGACGGACTCATACTGATCCATCATGGAACCCTTCCATTCCTGCTTATCAAAAGATTCTTCAAAGGTGGAAGGATCTGAATCAATGATGTTGGTCATCAATGGCACATAGCTGGAAAACATGTGTGGTTTCTGGAACCGAGGCAAGTCTATATCACAGTCTTTCTGATTGGTTGTCATTGTATAAATATCTACCGGGACAAGGGAATCCTTCAAGGATATTTCACATCTCCTAGAATCCTTTGAAGTTGCTATCTATCCTCCTCAAGTTTCATAAGAAGTCTCTCTCTTCCTTTGAATCAATTGAATCTCTCTGAGATCAGGCTTGTTCTGAGTATGAATGATCCCTCTGAGTCTATACTATCTATGGATCCACTTGCTTCTGCTGCATCTATTGACTTCTTCTGAAGTATGATCTCCTATGGGATGTAGTGGGAAGTTTATCCTCCCTACTGGATCCTAAGGGTTGATTCCCTCTGAAATATAACTCCTTTTGAGCTGGTACTTGGTGGGACCTCCTTCCTTACCACTAGTGGAGTCATATTTTTCTCTTCATAGTATGGCTTATTAATGCCATGTATCTGTATGAGAACATTTGTTTTTTACTGGATCGTTTCTAGGTAGGCCCTTCTGACACTACTGACTCTTCATGATGATATGAAGAGTGTTCAAATTAATTGTACGGTCATATTTGGAGCCATCTTCTCCTCACAATAAATATCCATAAGAGATACTCTTCTTTATATTCTACTTCATATGGGTGTGTACATTCATGTACACAGTTCTATGTCTTGGCTAGAGTCTGTCTAAATAGTTACCTCATGCAACTGTCATCATAGATCCTTCTTACAGATATCACCTGTGACCTTCCCAAAACAAGAGACAAGAAAAACATTTCCATGGTAACCTCCATGGAATGGTTATTAATCAAGAACATATCTTAGAGGAGTTCAATTTCATATTGCAGATTAGTATATCATTAACAATGAGAATCTTCTTAAAGGTGATCGTACCGATAGTATTCAGGTGTACCTAAACATTTGATAGCAATAAAAAATAATAAAGTTGTAAAGACTGTTATCCTAGGTACAATACTTTCTTAAGCAACAACAATATAAAATATCAAACCATATATGCAAACCTAGAGTCTGGTGTTGTTGTCTTTCTTGAGTTTCCTTCTATCATTCATATGAGAACACCATTATCTAAAAGACAAATTCTTCATCCTTTGATGCCTTTGAGAGCTCTTCAGATTTTGTTGCATGTGCATGGTGTTTCTTCTTCTCATTTCCTTTCTCATGTTTGTGAGGACATTGTGCGACATAATTTCCCATTTTCCTGCAATTGAAGCATTGAACCTTTGACACATCCCTCTTATGACATGGCTTCTTAGACCTCCTTGGACTTCCTTCTTCTCTTTTCTTTCTCTTCTTCACTTGTGTTGCAAGTGCTTGGTTTTCCTCACATCTACCTTTTGTTTCTTGCACATCAATCTAGATTCCTCTTGAGAGAAATCTACCCATAACTTGTCAAAATTGGGTAAATTCCTCCTTGCACAAATTCCTTGGACAAATGGGTCCCAAGAGGGAGGGAAATAGTTTAGCGTAGTGGTTACTAGTTAAATATATTTTACTGGATCTCCAATGGCTACTAACTGGTCTTTGATATGTGAGATCCTTGTAAAGAAGTTGGCTATCGTATTTGACTTTTTCATAGTCATATTTATGAGTTTATGTCGTAGGGTAAGATTCTGATTGGTGTTATTTATTTCATAGAGTCTAGTTAGGGAATCAAACATCTCATTTTCAATATTTATTTCTAATACATTGGGTATCATGTGATTGTTGATTGATTATGTCAAGATCCTCTTGGCCTTGACCTCATTCTTCTTAAACTTTACCTTTGCTTCTTTGTCTTCAAGTTCTGGCAGCATCTTCTTGACATGATCCAATAATTAATTCTCTTCTAGAATGAGTTGTATTCTATGCTTCCAGGATATGAAGTTATCTACTCCATCCAAACTATCCTCAAGTCTCATACTGGTTGACATTTTTGCGGGTAGAAACCCTAACACTGAAAAACCTTGATTTTTCAAACTTCACCAAACTCCATGCTGAGGGTTTCAGGGGGTGCTCTAGGTTAGGGCACACTTCTCTGTCAAATAATTATTCCCAACATCCTTGGGATAGTTCTCAATGATCTTGACAAAGTATTGCAGTTGCAAGGTGTTGTTGTAGCGATCTTCCTTCTAGTGTTTAAACAATTATGAAGGTAACTAGCTCTGATACCATGTTATATTTTCCTTATTTACAGATAATTAGTGTTACTATTGTTCTTTTACTTCGTTACCATTAACATATATATCATGTAGTGAGCAGTAGCAACATAAACAAGAGACATAAAAGAACACACGAGATTTATCCTGGGAAAAACCCAACAACCTTTCGTAGATAGATTTCATTCACAAAGAAAGTCCAATTCGATAAACCCTAGCACAAGTGATAGCTTAATCATAAATACCACCCTATTTTTAGTAGCAACACCATACAAAGGTAGAACACCTCCTCAAGGAGTAGCGCATAAGAGAGATACCAAAAGATTGAACAATAATAAACTGTGCAGTTGTAGCTACTACATCACCTCCTCCAAACTCGTGCCTTGCTTCTGTCTAGCTATGAGAGTGTGAGTGAGTGAAAAAATGAGCCAAGATGTCCTCTATTTATAGTCTTCCTGGCCACTAGACTGAGATGACTTCTTCTTTGGACATTGTCTTTTCATTATTACTTTATTCTTTTGGGCCGACTTCTCTTCTAGGGTATTTCAATATTTGTTCAATGGATCTCTTGCTTCCAGAATTTTCTATGCATCTAAGAAAGGTCATATAGGAGGGAAAGATCCTCCTACAGCTACCAAAACATCAACAACTGGTAGAGGTCTAGGCTAAATGATCACAAGATAAGGTAAGTCTAGTGCTCATTTAGGGATTTGGAGGCTAATAATATTTTGATATGTATCTTCATTGTGATACTTCACAATCATTCCAATGTTGACCATTTTTAAGGTAAATAAGGGGAACCCACTATATTTAGAAGACCCTCTTACTCCAAGACAATAAAAAAAGCTCCTCTAGTTAAAGGAGAGAAACCCTTATTGTTTAGAGAGATTACATCTCTACCCTCTTTATAGTTGTTACTTTTTCAGTCTAAGGAGATTCTCCATAGCTATTCTTAATATATTTCTTGCAATAGCATTTTTATTGTACCGTTAAACACTTTTTTGAGAGATAAGAGATAATCGTTAATAATAAAACTACAAGAACAACAACACATATCCTTACACTAGGTACCTTTATCCCTTACAATGTAACACATATTTGAAGATGGTTGTACAAAATATGGTGAGAAAGCCACATAAATGCATGAGAAATCTAACATTGATTGTGTATTATCCATATATTTAGAAAGAAAATGTATCAAGGTTTTACTAGCAATTAGTCTGGCAGGTCAACCACATAAAAGAAGCATAACAATCAATAATGAAAAAAAAATAGGATATTGATATCCATTTTATTACCAATAAAAAATTAATGTCCAATGAATATTGATGAACATAGTATAGATGAATACCATATACATAGTGTAGTAGATTTTAGTCATTCTGTCATACACCAAAACATGGAAAAGAACAACATATGTGTGTACACTAGACAATGCTATTAGTTTCCATCAGAAATTATAATGATCCTTACAACTCAAAAACATGAGGAAGAAGGGGAAGATGAATCACATAAAAAAATGAATACAAAATTGGATAAAAAACATACTTATATGCAAGAGTGGAAATTTCTTGGTTCTAGCTATTATGGATATAAGATCTCTTCCCTTTTCTTTGATGTTCTCTTTTCTCTACCAAATTTGCAAAAAAATTGAAGATCATTTGAATGTCTCATATATCCTCTTTTATAGGGTATTCCTTCTCATCTGTGAACTCTACAAGTTTTACCTTGTGTGAATATGTGTCTAACCATTTTAGATTCCTTTGGTTACTCTTCCTCTACATGGGTTTGCTAAAACCAACTTGATTATCCTTGACTATCATGCATTCACCATAGGATTTTTAAATGGATTCACATTCATAGTATTGACTCCATCTCAATAAAGACTCATATTCCATTGTGGATCCCGTGATATAACTTCCAATCAGAAGGTCACATGTGTTTAATGTGTTACATCCTCTTTTCTACTTTGATTGTTTCTCCTTTACTAGGCCCCAACAAATGCCAAATGTCGAAATGAAATTTGTGTGAGGTTTTGAATATGCTAACAAGATGTTGTAAGATGGTGTCAAAAAGGAGAGAACATGTCAATGGAATTTTCATCTCATTTGATGTCATAACTAGTAATGCGGTGGAGCATATATTTGGGATGTATGCCAATAGATTTCCCCTTTTAAACTTAAATTAAGTAGGTTAATCTAAGGTTAAATAATAATATAAATTCCTTTTTATTTCCCTTTTCCTTATTTTACTTAAATTTTTGTATTTTCGTTTATTGTTTTAAGATGTTTGAGATGAGTTCCAACCTCATCATATGTAATATGTAGAAAGTAGAATTTCAAATCCCTCTTGAAGTTTAATAAAGTTAACATTTTTTCAAGTTTCTAGGATTTGAGATATGGATCTTGTAATGCCCCATTTGTTATAAACTTATCTTGAAAAAAAAATGTCAAGACTTGAAATGAAAGTATTCATTGGAAATGAAACTCAATTACTTAGAATAAGGCTTGTATTGGTTTGATGGTGATTTCTTTTGGACTAGGAGGTGAACTAACTAGGCTTGATAAATTCTTGGTCATAACTAGAAATCATATCCTAGAATTATTTTCTCTATTATTCAATTTTTTTTGAATGCTCAATAATATGGCAAAGTGATACAAAGATAAAATTGATCTCTTTTGGAAATGTATTTTCACATATAAACCAAAATATTTCTAGGACATTTTAGGGCCCATCGAGAGAATACACTTGTTGTGTTATGAGTGACAAGTAGTCCCCTTCTCTCCCATCATCCTCCTACTTCTTCCTTTATCCTATATTTTCCCCACCAATCATTAGTTAGATGTTAGCATTCTATTTGTAATGATTATCTTGCTAGGTTGTAGTGATGGTGTCATAGATTGATTTATCATAGGCAATATCTAGTAATTGGATGGTGGCCAATCTTTATGAGGTGTTAGACCTCCTTCTAGTCAAGCATGCACATTTATACCACATGTCTTGAATATTAGGAGTGGTATTTCCTAGATGTTCATTCCATTTTTAGATACTTGGCGACATTGGAGGAGGCATGATGTAGATCTAATAGAGTGTGTGAGAGGTGAGCCTACTCCATCAATTTGAAATGATTTGATAGTTTGCATACTCTAGATGGGTATCAAACCTTGTGTTAGACCATACTGAAGTCTCAACATGTGTCTTAATATGAACCTAGGGGA
>ML782608.1:14212-74782 GCA_009831015.1 Picea engelmannii
AAGGAGAAGCATACTAAGGTTTTCTCTTTGAGTTTTGTTGAGATAGTTTAGTTTTCATTCATTCCTTAATTTATCATAAGCCTAATTCTTTTTTATGATAGCAGGGTCTTATTGTAGACAACAAGATTCAGGGCTGAATTACATCATTCATACACTTGTTTTTCAGAGGTGTTGATCTATCTTTGATAGTGTGTGAAGACTTGTTTGTTTGTGAATTAGTTTTGATGAATGACAAAGGATATTGTGCAGAGTCTAGTGGGAAACAATCTATGACAAGTTGATCCAACTTTTAGAGTTCAATTTTTTATTTTCTGTCAAAGGTCCTTTTGTATGTTTCATCGGGGATGTCTCAGTTTGACTTTGGTCCAAAAATTCTTCACAAAACTTTGTAAAGAGAATGAATCTTTGATGAATTGGAATGAAATAAAGGATCGCCTTATGTCTCATATGTCTTTATTATCGACTTGGTGTCTTTACTTCTATCTCTATATTTATTTCAACAACGGTTATATTCAGAAAATCATATAAATAATGAATTTTCCAGCAAGATTTTATTTATAAAAAGACTAGTCTAAGCACTTATAATCAATACTTGTGAGTTGGGATATTAATTTTGATGGATATAAACATAGGATGATATTCCCGTCTATTTTTCTTTAGCCAAGAAGAATCTGAAAATTCTTGAGTAAGATCATTTCATATATTTTCCTCAACAATATTGTTTTGTTGTCTGTGTGGATAGTCCCTGAGTAGATGTTCTTATCCACAACCCCAACATTTCAATGGTTCCTTCTTTGGGTTTTCAGTATTTCCTGGGGTTGCTCCAAAAGGTTTATTTCCACTCTGGGAGGGGAAATATTTCTGATATACACTTCTAGTAGGAAGTCTTATCCGAGATTCCTTCCTATAGTTCTTAAATATTAAGGATTTGAAGCCCTTCTTATTGAATCCCAAACTACTCTTGTTCTTCCAGTCCTCGTGAGGTTCTGTCTGACTCCCAAGTTGTTCATAACAATACCTTGCCTTCCAGATAGTGTCTTCTAAGGTCTTTGGCTCGTCAAACTCAATCCTTTTCTAGTAGGTTTGAGGTAACCCACTAATTAACCATTCTACTTTTACCCTTTCATATTTTATGTAGGGAACATACCTCAGTAGCTCAAGGAATTAATTGACATATTCCTCTATGATGAGTTGTCCCAGCTTGAGTTCATAGAATTCCTTAGTCTTCCCATCAAAGTATTTCTCTGACAGATACTTCTTCTTGAAGTGTTTCTCAAATTGTTTCCATGATAAGTCCTCTTCATGGATTCCTTTCACATTCTTAAGATCTTCCCACCAAATGGAAGCCTTACCATTAAAGTTGAAGATGGATATTCAAGCCTTCAAGTTTTCAGAGTAGTCATGGACTCTGAAGCATTTCTTTAAACCAAGCAGCCAAGCTTCTGCCTCTTCCCCTTTCTCAATATCTCCATTGAAAGAGGGTGGTTTGGCTTTCATGAACTCTTCAGAGTCATGAATTTTGGAATGATTTCGCTTCTTCCCTTTCCTTTAAGAATGTGCATTAGTTTTGCTACTAGAAGATTCCTCAAAGTTGCCAGTTTCCTTTCCAAAGGATTCTCCCATTGAGTGTCCCCTGCTTCCAGGTTGGGCCTTCCTTGAGGTACTCCTCCTAGTGTGGCTACTTATGTGACCACGTTTTTGTATCTCAGATAGACATCGAATACTCTTCATATGTCATCAGTCCACATGACTAGTTGCAGGTCCATGTTGCAGTTGTCTATGTATGTCGGATAAGATCTGCAACAAGAATGCATTAATTTCCATTTTCTTTTCTTGCTCCTTTATAAACCTCTAGTTCTCAGCCTTGCAACTCTATAATTCGTCCATAAGGCCCCTTATAGTTTCAGCCATATGTGGAGGGGTTTCCACCATCCTCCTCTCATCAGATTATTTTTCTCTATTGTGGGAGCCATCCCCCACTTCATGGCACACCACCATCCTTTATGCTTGTAGTTCCTCATGACTCACTAATTGTTTGATTTCTGAAAAAAAAACTTATTGTTAGCTAAAATTTTATTAGTTCATGACCAACACATGGTTCATATTTCTTAAATACACACACACACAGTAGAAATATTTCATTCTTTTATTCAGTAAGAGTTTAACCAGACTCTTTAGGAAAGAGGTAAGGTAGGGCATCACCCTTAAGTTTATTTAAATATGGTTTTTACGCGACTTGTCCATGAGCCCAAGAAGGCCAAGCACTAAAACCATGCTCTGATACCATTTTTTAACACACCCAACACCTGAGTGGATTTCCTAGGGATGGGCCCTCAAAATTTCATTCTGCTTAAGTGATTAAACCCTTCATTCAGGGGTTCTACCACACTCTGCTTGTCCATAGTTTTCCAACCACGGTCTCCATGCTCAAAACTGAGCCCATAACCGATAGATATGTCTCTCGAAGTTATTCGAGCACTCATTGGTTGAGGGTCACATGGCACTCACGTGGATCCACGTCACACGTTCTATTCTCAATTTCCTTCCCCCACGGTGGAAGACCATTCACAGTCTGATCCCATGACTGGACTCACTCTCTTCCTTCTATGTCATCTGTTGAGGGATTTAGTGTTTTGACACTCCGATGCTTCACGCCTCTTTACAATCTATGCATGAGACAACCCAAAGTTCCAAAATTATGAAGTCCCGTAAGCTCACCACTTGGCTCTACCCTTCAGACTGTTCTGTCTTTCTCTACTATACTACATCCTAGATCCTCTGGAGTTTTGAAGTCTCAAACTCTTGGAGTTCTGGTCACTTCACCAACAACGTTGGCTAGGCAGACACGTATCGGGAACTGACATGTAGGATGGGTTAGAGTGACATGAGACACATCAATTTGGGGTCTACATCAACCTAGGTGACATCACTGCAACATGTCACCCCAGATAGACATAATTATAACATTCCCTAGATCTCACGGTCGAGATTTGGTCGTGTAGATTTATAGATCTACGACTCTAGTTACCTTGGGAATTCAAAGTTCGGGAGTGTTGCAATGCAACCTCCTCTTATCTCCCCAAGTGCCTGACCTTTGAACTAAAGGGTCTAGTGTCACGCGTCCTTGATAAATCGACAGTTGGGAAAGAACCCAAAGGTCCCCTCTATCTATGGCTCTGGGCCCTTCCCGACTCCAACCTTTGGGGTTTTTGATCCTAGTTTAGCTGGTAAGATAGGCCCACCTAATGCCTGGGGAATATCCTAACGCCGGTCAACCTAATGGGAAACCGAGTCTCCCAGTTACCTTTAGCCAGTATAAGGCTAGTATGGTCAGTCAATCTCCAAAGACCTGGACTTCTAGAGCTCCGGACCCAGGAGGAATTAGCTTCTATAGGATTAGCCCAAGGTTCCTAGGTATTGGTCATATAGGTCTTCTCGAACGGATATCGTCCGCTCGTCTTCCAAACGAAGAGACCTCCTCTTTTCAAGGCTTGAAATTTTCTATTCTTCCTGAACTTTATCATGAAATGGTTAAGGACTTGGGCCTGGAATCTTGGTCGCATGGAAAGGACTCTGAAAGAGGTATCCTCTTCAGATGGACAGGTTCAGGTCAACACGATATCTCCTATCTCAGTTGTCTTACAAGCTTATGCCCTAGGAAGCCTTAGGAGCTAAGATGGGAATACAAACTATTAGTCAGAAGTGTAAGTTCACAAAGAGATGAAGGAATACACATATCATAACCATTCCACACAAAAGCCATTTATAAATACACATATGTATAAATCCAAGCATTCATCCATTATTCAAGTTCAATACATAAAACAGGGAAAATACTTATCAAAACTAGATAACGTGAAGTGACTATTGAAAGGTGTTCCCATTTCCACCCAACCATAGACTCAGTCACTCATAATGGATTTATGACTAGCCACCCCCGAGCTAGACCATGAAGCTCTGTGATAAAATAATTTCTTCTGTCTCAACGATAGTAGGGATGGAGTTTATTGTCCTCCTCCCGCAGGATCTTGGAAATGGGTTACACGATACCAAGCAAGGAGGACCAACCCCATTTATCATCTTGTATCATACCCTACTAGCCATCTCCATGTGACCAAAACGTTGATTCCTAAGTTCTTCCTTGAACCAAAGAGCTTAGCCTCTCATACCTGCACTCTTCGCAACTCTTCCTCTGCCCACCACACCTTCCTTTCTTTCCTATTTCAGCAAGGTTGTGTGTGGCTCGAGTTCCCAGCCTGTGGTCAGGTCTGAAAGCCTTACATATGGGTGCTCTGCCCCATCCCATCATTAACTCTTGAGGAGGTCTTCCCACATGCCAACTTGACTGTAATTCATTTCTGGGTCAGAGGATTGTTCTGGTCCTGAGAAATTAGTATCCAGTAAGGTACTAGTTTGGTGTAGGTTAATGCAACCATTCCTAGTCCCCTTCACCATCTCTTTCATAGAATCTGTGGTCTCTCTTAGCATACCCCCTTTCCAACAGTCATGCAACACTTATCCATTTTCTAGTAAATATAAAAATTTACATCCAATGACCCTTTATACAGAGGTACATAAAACCAAACATTCACACATATTGAGTTTTCCATAGTCTCTTGGCTATTATAGTTATATTTACAAACTAGGGGAAATGGGGTGTTACATGTGATCTACAAATGGTTATGACGTGCTTCCTAGACATACTTCTTCTTTTTCTAATACTCACATGAAAATCCCATTTCCATTGTAATGATCCAAAATGTATTGTGTCCATATTTTTCATTGTGGGGCTTCCCTCAACTATAAATAACCCATCTATGAACTTAACATTTCAAGATTTAAAGTTATTATTATTGAAAAAGAGGTAACTTTGAAGTACAACACCATGCATAAATATTACTTAATCATTGAGAAAATAATTGAATATTTATTTGATTTTTCTTCGAATATTAAATATTATTTTATAACTACTCATCTTTCGTAGTCTCTTTGGTCGCGTGTTCTAACTTTAACTATAAGATAACAAGATAGAGATTTTTGTTATTCATTATATTTTAACTATTAATATAAATGTAGCATAACATGGTCATGGTATTTTATTATACATTATACTTACCTATTGATTACTTTAACTATTGATATATACACTTTGTGATCCTTGTTTTTATAAACAAAAAACAATTTATAGAGATACCTACAACATGAGCTTTGTCAAATCCCAAGGCAATCAACTAGGTGTTGGGTAAAAATCATGGTAGCTTGTTTTCAATGTGCCTATGTTTTGCATGGGTTACCTTGGATATGTTTACCTTGTGTGCATCTATACCTAATTTTGACTGTGTGCTTTTATATTTTTTCGTTTTTGTTTTTTCAACTTAGGCACGGGTGTGATTACAAATCCAAGCACAAAAGATTATTCAATTTGACCATGATTACACCTCCACGCACTCATATTTGGCTTATGAACTAACAATGTTTTCATTTTCCATGATTTATTTGGTTGCAAGTACCCCAGTCTAACTCAAGAAAATATCAAAGAGGAGTCATATTAACCATGTTAACCACACCTACCATTGCATACATCATTGAGTATGTCTTTTTTAGAAATCCTACAATTAAATATAACAAGACCATAGACAATATGAAATATATGGATAGATGAACCTACATATAACATGTCATTATTTCCAATAATCTATAACATCCATTAATCAAATAAAAAACATGTGGTACCTTAATAATGAATATAAATAAATTAACAACATCATATAATAAACCATAGATTGATAAAAAAAAATCATGAGAAAATGAAGTATATATAAATGGACCATCAAATAGTAACCTATGATTGATAAAAAAATTCATGAGAAAATGAAGTAGATATAAATGGACCATCAAATAGTAACCTATTCCAGAGTCTTGACCATATTGTAAATTAGCAGGATACCCTATAGTGACTAGTGTTAGATTTTCGTTATTTACAGAGTATTAGTGTTACTAGTGTTATTTTACTTTGTTACCATTAACATGTATATCATGTATTGAGAAGTAGAAACATAAACAAGAGAAAGAAAAGAACACGAGAGATTTATCCAGGGCAAACCCTATATGTGGGGAAAAACCCAACAACCTTTCTTAGATAGATTGAGTTTACAAAGCAATTCCAATCATATAACCCTAGCAGAAGTGCTAGATTAACCAGAAATACCACCCCAACTACAACAACAACACCATACAAAGGTAGTGAACCTCCTCAAGGAGTAGTGCACAAGAGAGAGATACCAAAAGAATGAACAATAATAAACTATGCAGCTATAGCTACTACGTCACCTCCTCCAAACTTGCAACTTGCTTCTGTGTAGCTGTGAGAGTGTGAGTGAGTGAACAAATGAGCCAAGAAGTCCTCTATTTATAGTCTTCCTGGCCACTAGACTAGGTCGACTTCTTCTATGGACATGTCTATTTTCATTATTACATTATTCTTTTGGGTCGACTTCTCTTCTATGGTATTTCAATATCTATTCAATGGATCTCTTACTTTCAGAATCCTCTCCATATCTAAGAAAGGTCATCTAGGAGGAAAATATCCTCCCACGACAACCAAAACATCAACACTCCCTCTTAGCTAGGGAGGCATCTTTCACTATGTCTTTAGATGGTATTCCACTGACTACTCTACAATCTGCTAGAAGGCACACTACTGCTACAATGCCTTCGTAGCTCGAATCATCAGGCACAGTCTCTTCGATCAAACATTAGCACACATAGCTACATCCAAACGATCTGGTAATCTCCATGACAATCAGCTAGTAGCACACAATTACTACAATTTCATCCAATAGATCACAACTACTTCCAATTACTATAAAACTACTATCCAATGACACACAGTCACTTCCAGTGGACCACATCCACTATAGTACCACATAGCTACTTTCCAGACACACACATTCTCTACTAGTAGAACACATCCACCAAAGTAGTACAAAGCTATTATCTAGTATCACGCATCCTCCACCAGCGGAACACATCCATCGAAGTAGCACACAACTATTATCTAGAGTCACATATCCTTTGCAAGTGGAACACATCCACCGAAATAGCACACAACTAATGTCTGAAGTCACACAACCTCTCCTAGTGGAACACATTCACTGAATCAACACACAACTACTATTTGGAGACACACAGTCTCTGCCATAGTATTACGACTATGCGTGTGGTGTTTCATCTCTCAGCAGGTCTGAAAGTTGATTACCCCCTCAGTCACCTCACATGAGTAATCCAGGGAACCCTTGGCTATAGGGGTTAGTCGGAATGAGAAGAAACAACACACCTCCCTCTTGATGAGGGTGGACATTCAACAACACTCCAAGCTTGTCCCTGAAGTACTCATACTTCACTCTTGGTGAGAATTTCTGCTATCTTCTCATCTGTGGATATGTACTAGAGCTCCACATCTCCTCTATGCACCATGTCCCAGATGTAATGATATTTGATCTCTATATCCTTAGGCCTATCATGGAATACAATGTTCTCGGTAAGCTTCACACAACTTTGATTGTCACAATGTATCAAAGTTGGAACCAATTCTAGATCAAATATCCCAGCTAGCAACTTCTAGATCCATATTGCATCACGAATTTCCACACTCGTCGATATATACTCTGTTTCTGATGTACTGAGTTCTATTGACCTTTGCTTCCTTCTCAACCATGAGATCATGCCTGATCCCAGATTGAAGAAACATCTAGAAGTATTCTTTGATCCACTGCACTCCCTGCCTAGTTAGAATTTGTATATCCTTGTAGATTCACATGTCCACTTGAGACATATCACAATACATATCCAAACGTACCATTAAGGTACCTCAACATATGCTTTGTTTCCATCCAATGTACCTGTCTAGGTTCAACCATGTGTTGATTCATGGTATTCATTGCAAATCATATGTATAGCTTGAGGTTAACCAGGTACATCAAGGATACAATCAATTGTTTGTACATCGTGGGATCCACCAAATCTAAAGATTTGTCACTCAAGAGATTCAAATTTATCATCATGGGTGTGGTCATGGACTTGCATTCCATCATTTTGAATCTCTGTAGAATCTCAACAATATATTTTCCTTGGCTAAGGAAAATCTCATCTGATCTTTGCCACACTTCCAATCCCAAGAAGTAATGCATAAGACCTATATCCTTCATCTCAAACAATGAAGCGAGCTCCCTCTTGCACCAAACTATGAGATTCTCATCTCTTGTTTGAAACATGTCATCCACATGTAGGATCAATGAGAAACCATCCCCAAACTCATCAAATAATTTTCTGATTTAGTATGTCATGTCCTGGGTTCCTTCATAAGCTTGTACAAATGTTCCTTTAATATGAAGACATGAGACTCCTTCTCATGTATCTTTTTGGTTGATTTATGTACACTTCTTCTGGCTACTAGAGAAAGTGTCTCTTCATAATATTCTCCCTCTTACTGGGAATATATTCTAGCCACAAATATTGCTTCATGCTTCTTTCTGCAACATGCTTGATCTTGTATATCAATTTGGAAGTCACTACTGACTTCCCTTATGGTCTCAGAACCACCTCCCATGCACCATTCTTCATGACGGACTCATACTGATCCATCATGGAACCCTTCCATTCCTGCTTATCAAAAGATTCTTCAAAGGTGGAAGGATCTGAATCAATGATGTTGGTCATCAATGGCACATAGCTGGAAAACATGTGTGGTTTCTGGAACCGAGGCAAGTCTATATCACAGTCTTTCTGATTGGTTGTCATTGTATAAATATCTACCGGGACAAGGGAATCCTTCAAGGATATTTCACATCTCCTAGAATCCTTTGAAGTTGCTATCTATCCTCCTCAAGTTTCATAAGAAGTCTCTCTCTTCCTTTGAATCAATTGAATCTCTCTGAGATCAGGCTTGTTCTGAGTATGAATGATCCCTCTGAGTCTATACTATCTATGGATCCACTTGCTTCTGCTGCATCTATTGACTTCTTCTGAAGTATGATCTCCTATGGGATGTAGTGGGAAGTTTATCCTCCCTACTGGATCCTAAGGGTTGATTCCCTCTGAAATATAACTCCTTTTGAGCTGGTACTTGGTGGGACCTCCTTCCTTACCACTAGTGGAGTCATATTTTTCTCTTCATAGTATGGCTTATTAATGCCATGTATCTGTATGAGAACATTTGTTTTTTACTGGATCGTTTCTAGGTAGGCCCTTCTGACACTACTGACTCTTCATGATGATATGAAGAGTGTTCAAATTAATTGTACGGTCATATTTGGAGCCATCTTCTCCTCACAATAAATATCCATAAGAGATACTCTTCTTTATATTCTACTTCATATGGGTGTGTACATTCATGTACACAGTTCTATGTCTTGGCTAGAGTCTGTCTAAATAGTTACCTCATGCAACTGTCATCATAGATCCTTCTTACAGATATCACCTGTGACCTTCCCAAAACAAGAGACAAGAAAAACATTTCCATGGTAACCTCCATGGAATGGTTATTAATCAAGAACATATCTTAGAGGAGTTCAATTTCATATTGCAGATTAGTATATCATTAACAATGAGAATCTTCTTAAAGGTGATCGTACCGATAGTATTCAGGTGTACCTAAACATTTGATAGCAATAAAAAATAATAAAGTTGTAAAGACTGTTATCCTAGGTACAATACTTTCTTAAGCAACAACAATATAAAATATCAAACCATATATGCAAACCTAGAGTCTGGTGTTGTTGTCTTTCTTGAGTTTCCTTCTATCATTCATATGAGAACACCATTATCTAAAAGACAAATTCTTCATCCTTTGATGCCTTTGAGAGCTCTTCAGATTTTGTTGCATGTGCATGGTGTTTCTTCTTCTCATTTCCTTTCTCATGTTTGTGAGGACATTGTGCGACATAATTTCCCATTTTCCTGCAATTGAAGCATTGAACCTTTGACACATCCCTCTTATGACATGGCTTCTTAGACCTCCTTGGAATTCCTTCTTCTCTTTTCTTTCTCTTATTCACTTGTGTTGCAAGTTCTTGGTTTTCCTCACATCTACCTTTTGTTTCTTGCACATCAATCTTGATTCCTCTTGAGAGAAATCTACCCATAACTTGTCAAACTTGGGTAAATTCCTCCTTGCACAAATTCCTTGGACAAATGGGTCCCAAGAGGGAGGGAAACAATTTAGCGTAGTGGTTACTAGTTAAACATATTTTACTGGATCTCCAATGGATACTAACTGGTCTTTGATATGTGAGATCCTTGTAAAGAAGTTGGCTATCGTCTTTGACTTTTTCATAGTCATATTTATGAGTTTATGTCGTAGGGTAATATTCTGATTGGTGTTATTTATTTCATAGATTCTGGTTATGGAATCAAACATTTCCTTTTCAATATTTATTTCTAATACATTGGGTATCATGTGATTGTTGATTGATTCTGTCAATATCCTCTTGGCCTTGACCTCATTCTTCTTGAACTTTACCTTTGCTTCTTCGTCTTCAAGTTCTGGCAGCATCTTCTTGACATGATCCAATAATTAGTTCTCTTCTAGAATGAGTTGTATTCTATGCTTCCAGGATATGAAGTTATCTACTCCATCCAAACTATCCTCAAGTCTCATACTGCTTGACATTTTTGCGGGTAGAAACCCTAACACTGAAAAACCTTGATTTTTCAAACTTCACCAAACTCCATGTTGAGGGTTTCAGGGGGTGCTCTAGGTTAGGGTGCACTTCTCTGTGAAAGAATTATTCCCAACATCCTTGGGATAGTTCTCAATGATCTTGACAAAGTATTGCAGTTGCAAGGTGTTGTTGTAGCAATCTTCCTTCTAGTGTTTAAACTATTATGAAGGTGTTGACGGGCGAAATTGACCGCTCGTCAACTGGAGGGGTGGATCCGGTCCGGGGTTGTCTAAATAACCCAAGCCGTTTGGATTAATCCACTCCGATGGGTTTAGCGGCTCTGTTGGCCGATCTAAGTCCTAGGAAAGTAAAAAAAACTGAGCTAAAGAAACTAATCTAGGTGAAAAACAGCCTCTGCAAACTATATACAGGTATAATATATATTCACAGTTCGCTAATTAATATTAATGAAATAATAATCCTACTTATTAAATGTACAGTGTATTGATATATTGTATCTTTGTTACCTATACAGTATTTATAAAATGCAAATTTTGATCGAAATCTGCGAAATCATATATGAATTGTCTTATGACAGCGAAGCTAGTATTTTTGGATTTTCATAACTTTTATTAAAAAGAAATGAAACAACAGCTATCTAACTAAGCAATAAATTTAGTAATCTGTACTATATATCTATCTAAACTACAGAGAATTCTCATATTAATTAAACTATTAAAACAAAATAGAAAACTAACCCGAAATCATCATCTCCTACTTGTCCTGTACATAGGCATCTGCGTTCACTGTTTGATGAGGCCAACCCGCACCAGATTCTCCAATACTTCGCGTAAAAACGAAGCAACAACACTTCTGAATGCTAACGACAGAATAGGTAAAGGATGTAGCAACAACAATTTTATAATTTACAAATGATTACATTAAGATAAATCCCACTGCAAAGATTTGTATATAACTGCTCATTTAACAAAGAAGATTAACCTTCTGTTCATTAAATTAAAACAGGATAATTGTTGTATGTAAAATGAGATACATCAAATATGGACACTATTTAAATCACATCACATCAACCTGTAACAAATTTTGATATCTAAAGTAGTCAATAATTTGATTACAAATTGAAATGAACTAACACTTGAACAAAAGTATAATGTATTGAAAGCTAAAGCCATACAAACATCCACTTTCATTCCAGTCTGAATAATCATCAATCCATAGTCTCTGCTCCCAAGAAGCGATCCTTTTGTTTACAAAAATAATACATATATAAAGGCCACAAGATGAAAACATTCCTTGTGGAAATTATCAAAACTGTTGCAAAAAAATATGGGAACAATCTCCTAGATTCCTATTTCTATCTAAGACTAACAGCCTAATCCAAAAGTATGTAAAGAAAAAGCATGTTCAAATATGACACAGTCGATCCAAGATCCTTTAAAATTCGTGTGTACCTGGAATTGCACAAGAATACACGATTTCAGATTGTGTTTAGTTGCAAAATCAACAGAAATTCAAATTTTTATGACTAGCTACAGAATCCCATGATTCTGTAGCTAGTTATTATTTACAAACATAATCGTATTGTATCAATTCCATCATAAAAGAAATAGATACGATAAGAAAACAAATCGTTTATGCTAATTCAAAACAAACAAAATCATTCTAAAATCATTGTTGAAATACCATACCTTGGTTTCAGGGATACGATTCGATAAAGCTATTTTTGAATTAACATTGGCAGTGGCCGCCTCTACATTTTTTAAAATGACAGAGCCTGTGGTCTTTTTCCTTTTATCATTAGCTTGCAGTCTGTCATTTTCCTTGGTTAACACATTTACTCAGTCCTCCAAGGACTTGATTTGGGATTGGAGCAGAGGGACATCTGTATAATATCGGTCGAGCCAAGAGTTGCATTCATTGCACTGTGGTTGATCAGGCCGTGTAGTTACAGGTGAAGAATCTCTTAATTTACCAGCAGTTCCACTGTCAAGTTTGATCCCGGGGAAGTTGGGGTCATCTCTAAGGCACGGCAGGAGTTTCGTCACGTAGTCATAGGGCTTGACTGAACAGAGGCTATGTGAGTATGGATACTCCTCGGTTAGAAACCGCTCGATTTCGGAATCGGAATCTTCACTCAATAAAATCAGTTTTTGGTCTATGTTTTGTTTAGGTTTATTGCGAGCACACCTTGACACCCAGCGTGCAGTCTTCTTACCCTTGCAATTGACATCATTATTACCCTTACCCTTTTTCTTTACAGACCTCTTAACAGGCTTAGCACTGTCTTTTAGGCATGAGTCAGGCAAGGTGTCGGGTAGGTTATCGTTCGGGTAGGTCGAGGGTTCAACAAAGGGTAAGAGTGTAGGAGGGGGCATGACAGGCCCAAAAAGGGTTTCTGTGACCACGGTTTTGTCAACTTGCCCAATTTCAGGACTGGCAAAGCCATTCCTCAACAAGAAAGCTTTCCAACAGTCGTCACTCAACCTCAAATGATGGACTATAACAATTTTAATTAAAAAGTGGTGGAAGAGGCTGGATTCGGCTTTCTCCCTCTTGAAACGTTTAGCCATTTTATACAAACTCCGAAGGAGGAAATGTGGCATATTCAAAGGAAAATCTATGAAACTCATGAGCGGTCGGAGGTGGTATAGGGAAACTAAACCGTATCTACCCTCGCATGTAATGAATTTCTTGATAATGGCCAACAAATCATGCCACCTAGACTTATGAGTTGTGACTGGCATACCTTTGTCGTAACTATTGATTTTCCTTGAGGTAAACAGGAGCGGCCATGGTAATTCATCAACCTTAGATTTTTTAAACCATTTCTTCTTGCAGTCGTGAAAATGAAAACGAAAAGCAGGTATGCGAAAGCGAAAGATAATAGTGTCATTTTATTTTAAAAAATTGCGACGAGTAATGCGGGTTCAAAACCCTTGTGTAGGCAGCTTGTAAGGAAAAGATAGGAATGAAAATGGCTACCAACAGAAGGTAACTAGCTCTGATACCATGTTATATTTTCCTTATTTATAGATAATTAGTGTTACTATTGTTCTTTTACTTCGTTACCATTAACATATATATCATGTAGTGAGTAGTAGCAACATAAACAAGAGACATAAAAGAACACACGAGATTTATCTTGGGAAAAACCCAACAACCTTTCTTAGATAGATTTCATTCACAAAGAAAGTCCAATCTGATAAACCCTAGCACAAGTGATAGCTTAATCATAAATACCACCCTATTTGCAGTAGCAACACCATACAAAGGTAGAACACCTCCTCAAGGAGTAGCGCATAAGAGAGATACCAAAAGATTGAACAAGAATAAACTGTGCAGCTGTAGCTACTACATCACCTCCTCCAAACTCGTGCCTTGCTTATGTCTAGCTATGAGAGTGTGAGTGAGTGAAAAAATGAGCCAAGACGTCCTCTATTTATAGTCTTCCTGGCCACTAGACTGAGATGACTTCTTCTTTGGACATGTGTCTTTTCATTATTAC
The DNA here is from genome assembly GCA_009831015.1 of Picea engelmannii. Taxonomy (NCBI): domain Eukaryota; kingdom Viridiplantae; phylum Streptophyta; class Pinopsida; order Pinales; family Pinaceae; genus Picea; species Picea engelmannii. The sequence goes on from ML782608.1 coordinate 28,400, forward strand.
TTTATTCTATTGGGTCGACTTCTCTTCTAGGGTATTTCAATATTTGTTCAATGGATCTCTTGCTTCTAGAATTTTCTATGCATCTAAGAAAGTTCATATAGGAGGGAAAGATCCTCCCGCAGCTACCAAAACATCAACAACTGGTAGAGGTCTAGGCTAAATGATCACAAGACAAGGTAAGTTTAGTGCTCATTTAGGGATTTGGAGGCTAATAATATTTTGATATGTATCTTCATTGTGATACTTCACAATCATTCCAATGTTGACCATTTTTAAGGTAAATAAGGGGAACCCACTATATTTAGAAGACCCTCTTACTCCAAGACAATAAAAAAAGCTCCTCTAGTTAAAGGAGAGAAACCCTTATTGTTTAGAGAGATTACATCTCTACCCTCTTTATAGTTGTTACTTTTTCAGTCTAAGGAGATTCTCCATAGCTATTCTTAATATATTTCTTGCAATAGCATTTTTATTGTACCGTTAAACACTTTTTTGAGAGATAAGAGATAATCGTTAATAATAAAACTACAAGAACAACAACACATATCCTTACACTAGGTACCTTTATCCCTTACAATGTAACACATATTTGAAGATGGTTGTACAAAATATGGTGAGAAAGCCACATAAATGCATGAGAAATCTAACATTGATTGTGTATTATCCATATATTTAGAAAGAAAATGTATCAAGGTTTTACTAGCAATTTGTGTGGTAGGTCAACCACATAAAAGAATCATAACAATCAATAATGAAAAAAAAATAGGATATTGATATCCATTTTATTACCAATAAAAAATTAATGTCCAATGAATATTGATGAACATAGTATAGGTGAATACTATAAATCATACATAGTGTAGTAGATTTTAGTCATTCTGTCGTACAACAAAAGATGGAAAAGAACAACATATGCATGTACACTAGACAATGCTATTAGTTTCCATCAGAAATTATAATGATCCTTACAACTCAAAAACATGAGGAAGAAGGGGAAGATGAATCACATAAAAAAAAATAATACAAAATTGGTTAAAAAATATACTTATATGCAAGAGTGGAAATTTCTTGGTTCTAGCTATTATGGATATAAGATCTCTTCCCTTTTCTTTGATGTTCTCTTTTCTCTACAAGATTTGCGAAAAAATTGAAGATCATTTGAATGTCTCATGTATCCTCTTTTATAGGATATTCCTTCTCATCTGTGAACTCTACAAGTTTTACCTTGTGTGAATATGTGTCTAACCATTTTATATTCCTTTGGTTACTCTTCCTCTACATGGGTTTGCTAAAACCAACTTGATTATCCTTGACTATCATGCATTCACCATAGGATTTTTAAATGGATTCACATTCATAGTATTGACTCCATCTCAATAAAGACTTATATTCCATTGTGGATCCCGTGATATAACTTCCAATCAGAAGGTCACATGTGTTTAATGTATTACATCCTCCTTTCTACTTTGATTGTTTCTCCTTTACTAGGCCCCAACAAATGCCAAATGTCGAAATAAAATTTGTGTGAGGTTTTGAATATGCTAACAAGGTGTTGTAAGATGGTGTCAAAAAGGAGAGAACATGTCAATGGAATTTTCATCTCATTTGATGTCATAACAAGTAATGCGGTGGAGCATATATTTGGGATCTATGCCAATAGATTTTCCCTTTTAAACTTAAATTAAGTAGGTTAATCCAAGGTTAAATAATAATATAAATTCCTTTTTATTTCCCTTTTCCTTATTTTACTTAAATTTTTGTATTTTCGTTTATTGTTTTAAGATGTTTGAGATGAGTTCCAACCTCATCATATGTAATATGTAGAAAGTAGAATTTCAAATCCCTCTTGAAGTTTAATAAAGTTAACATTTTTTCAAGTTTCTAGGATTTGAGATATGGATCTTGTAATGCCCCATTTGTTATAAACTTATCTTGAAAAGAAAATGTCAAGACYTGAAATGAAAGTATGCATTACATAGTGAGATGAGTTCCAACCTCATCATATGTAATATGTAGAAAGTAGAATTTCAAATCCCTCTTGAAGTTTAATAAAGTTAACATTTTTTCAAGTTTCTAGGATTTGAGATATGGATCTTGTAATGCCCCATTTGTTATAAACTTATCTTGAAAAGAAAATGTCAAGACTTGAAATGAAAGTATGCATTGGAAATGAAACTCAATTACTTAGAATAAGGCTTGTATTGGTTTGATGGTGATTTCTTTTGGACTAGGAGGTGAACTAACTAGGCTTGATAACTTCTTGGTCATAACTAGAAATTATATCCTAAAATTATTTTCTCTATTATTTAATTTTCTTTGAATGCTCAATAATATGGCAAAGTGATACAAAGATAAAATTGATCTCTTTTGAAAATGTATTTTCACATATAAACCAAAATATTTCTAGGACATTTTAGGGCCCATCGAGAGAATACACTTGTTGTGTGATGAGCGACAAGTAGTCCCCTTCTCTCCCATCATCCTCCTACTTCTTCCTTTATCCTATATTTTCCCCACCAATCATTAGTTAGATGTTAGCATTCTATTTGTAATGATTATCTTGCTAGGTTGAAGTGATGGTGTCATAGATTGATTTATCATAGGCAATATCTAGTAATTGGATGGCGGCCAATCTTTATGAGGTGTTAGACCTCCTTCTAGTCAAGCATGCACATTTATACCACATGTCTTGAATATTAGGGATTGGTATTTCCTAGATGTTCATTCCATTTTTAGATACTTGGTGACATTGGAGGAGGCATGACGTAGATCTAATAGAGTGTGTGAGAGGTGAGCCTACTCCATCAATTTGAAATGATTTGATAGTTTGCATACTCTAGATGGGTATCAAACCTTGTGTTAGACCATACTGAAGTCTCAACATGTGTCTTAATATGAACCTAGGGGANGTAGATCTAATAGAGTGTGTGAGAGGTGAGCCTACTCCATCAATTTGAAATGATTTGATAGTTTGCATACTCTAGATGGGTATCAAACCTTGTGTTAGACCATACTGAAGTCTCAACATGTGTCTTAATATGAACCTAGGGGAGGGGATTGTATGGGGGTAAATGTATATGTAATAGTCTTGGCCCAATAAAAGGCCCACATGTGTAATGAGTGAAAATTGGTATATATAGAGGTCAATATAGTCATTATTGGCATATGAACAGATGACTTATATCTATGAATGTAAGGAATTATTATGTAACTCATCTCCTTTATCTATTTGGGACTTGTGCTCCACATTCACATCTTGTGTATATTGTGTGTACTTTGGTTTATATGTTATTTTAAGTTTTTGGTACAAACATTTGGTGTCAAAGCTTTGAGGACGTTGATTTTCAAAGGAAGTTATTACAAGAGGGGAATATATGGGGGTAAATGTATATGTAATGGGGTTAATCTAATAAAAGGCTTAAATGTACAATGCATAAGAGCATGTATATATAGAGGTTAATACAATCATTGTTGGCATATGAGCATATGATTTAGATATATGAATGTTTTAGAGTATTTAGAGGAGGTTCTCCTATTATGTAAGGAGTTATTGTGTAACTCAACTATTTTATCTCTTGGGAGTTTTGCTCCACATTCACATCTTGTGTGCAATGTGTATACTCTATTTTATATGCTATTTTAAGGGTTTTCCACATAACAAGTCTCATCTAGTAGTGAATCAACCCCATGAAAACCCATATGGTCATGGATTTCCTTCATTAAAATTATTTCACTTCCTCCATAGGGAGCCTTCTCATTATAGATGACTTGTTGATCAAACAACCTAAATCAACATATGGTCATAAGGATCGTTCAATTTGGGCACAACTTCAAACCTCAAAAACAAGCTCTGAAATAAAGAAAAGCAAATTGCTAAGACATGTATGTGACTTAGTTTCATTTCTCCTAAATATATAGAAGAACTTCCCTTGCAACTTGATGCCTCTATTACATTGCATATTATTGATGTCACTTTCTACTACTTGTCATCTAGAAATGGTCATGCTATGCTTCTTAAACATACTTATTCTTTATCTAATGCTCATACGAAAACCCTAATTTGCCTTGATGCCTCTATTACATTGCATATTATTGATCCCACTTACTATTACTTGTCATCTACAAATAGTCATGACTCGCTTCGTAGACATACTTCTTTTTTATCTAATGCTATGAAAACCCCATTCCAAAATTTATCGTGCTCGTGTTTTTCAATGTGAGGCCTTCCTCCAATATGAATAAACCCATCTATGAACTTAACATTCCAAGCTTTAAAGTTGTTCTTCTTGAAAAGAGGTAATTTAAACTACAACACAATGCATAAATATTGTTTAGTCATTCAATCTTTATTTGATTTTTCCATAGGTTTTTCCTCTATTATTAATTATTCTTTTATTACTTCTCTTTCATCTTTCCTAGTCTCTTTGGTCACGTGTTCTAGCTATAAGATAACAAGCTAGAATTATTTTGATATTCATTATATTTTAACTATTAATATTAATATAAATGTAACATAACATTTTTTTTCAAAAATGATGTAACATAACATGATCAAGCTATTTTCTTAGTCATTATACTTACCACTTGATTAATTTAACTATTGATATTTCCACTTTGAGATCCTCGTTTTTATAAACAATATTTTTTTTTATTATGAGAGGGATACCTACAACGTGACCCTTATTTCAAAAGGTCTATCTACATCATTTTCAAAGGAATGAATAATCATGTCATTTTCCTCGTGGTTAGGAAGTTGTTATGAAGGATTTTGAGAAGAACTAGGGTCAAGCATATGATATAATAATTAAATAAGCTAATTTATAGATAATAATTAAAAAAACTAATTTATATTTCTGGTTTAAATATATGTAACACTTACCTTGAGTTTCGAGAATGCTTTCATATTTTGATATATGCACATTCGTCATTATGCTTTTGTAAGGTTCCTTACGTCATAATTCTATTTGCCTGCTTCCAAGCTTTACCTTTGTTAAGCTGGTTGTTTTGAAGAATTTGGAAGCGACTAAGTCAAACATATGGGATAATAATTAAAATAATTAATTAATGAGTGCGATTCGCAAGTTTGTAATAATCATCTTGAGCTTTTACAATGGTATAATAATTAATTAATGATTGTGATTTGCAAGTTTGTAATACTCGTCTTGAGTTTTTAGAATGCATTTCCATATTTCAAATAAGATATGTTGTTTTAATATGATTTTGTAAATTTCAATGAAGATTTCCAATCAATAAAGAGGCTGTATGTATTCTCCCATCAAACATGATTTTTCATTCAAATTTTTTAATTTAAATTTTTAAATTTTTTTATTTTAGATTCATAAATTATTTTTTAATTTTAATTTTTAAATATTTTATTTTAGATTCATAAATTATAAATATAAGATGTTAAGTGTGTTTAAAAGTACTTTTTACATTCAAATATAAGGGAGATGTATAATTTTTTAAGTGGTCAACATGAAGTTGACATTTTACATTTAAAAAAATATTAATAACAAAAAATATTTTAATGTTATCAATAAATAAAATATTTCAGGATCTATCTTAAGTAAAATAATTTTATATCAACTTTAGATAGGGAGAGAGAGAGAGAAAGAGATTATTTCTTCACAGTGTAATGGAGATGTGTAATTATTTTAACGTTTTAATATGAAATTGACATGTAGCATTTTAAAAAACTATTAATAAAAAAGAAAAAAATTCAATGTAGACCATAAATAAAATATTTCAATCTCCACTTTTAGTAAAATATTTAATATTATATACATATACATATATATGCATATAGTAATTGAAAGTAAAAAAATTCTTATTCTATCAAAAACACTTTCGAAAGTTGAAAAAAATATTAACAACACAAGAAATTTATTAATAACAATCAAAATATTTTAATATCAATTTATACGAAATTTTTTTATGGTTAAAATATTTGGGAAATATGAGATTCCATCCATCTTAACTCCATATCTATCCTGGGTTAATAGCCATTAAATTCCTCGAGGTGCAAACCTTTACTCAAGTTTTGCACTCTAAAAAAAGCCTACACCTGAAGGGATTTGATACCTCTCAGCCGATGATAGATCTAGATTTAAGATGAATCTATGCTGGTATTATCTAATCTGATTACAATAGAGTATTAGAAAATGCACAATCCATTTTTACATTAAACATTACAATTTCATTAATACAAAATTGTAATTTTGACAAAAATTACAAAACCAAATTCTAATACACTGGTATTATCTAATCTGATTGCAACAGAGTACTAGAGAATGCAGAATCTATTTTTACATTGAACATTACAATTTCATTAATACAAAATTGTAATTTTGATAAAAATTACAAAACCAAATTTCAATACACTGGTATTATCTAATCTCTAATTTAATTGCAATAGAGTATTAGAAGGTGCAGAATCCATTTTTACATTAAACATTACAATTTTATTAATACAAAATTGTAATTTTGACAAAAATTACAAAACCAAATTTCAATAGTACAAACCTAAAAAAAATTCAAATTCATAATGTGTTTAATCAATTCAAAAAATTCATAATATACCCTCCCATCAAACATGGTTTCTGAAATTTGGCAATTTTTAATTTAAAATTTAGTAAAAAAAATATTTTAAATTGATGTAGATGTAGATATAAGATGTTATTAAAAAACATTAAATCCATTTTTAAATTAAAAACATAAAATCTCATCAATACAAAATTATAATTTAAAAAAAAAATTACAAAACCAAATTTCAAATTTCAATAATAAATAACTAATCTGAAAAATTCAGATTCAAAAAATATTTAATCTTATTCCTTACATATTTAATCTTATTCATAAAATATTTAATCTTATTCCTTACATTTTTCTAAAAATAACACAAATATTCCAGTCCTATCTAGATTCCTCAAACCACAACCACAAATAGAAACCGAAAGTAAATTGATTCTCAGGAAGAAAAGAGAGAGAAACAACGCCAGATCTTCCACACCTTTTGATTTCATCGTTGTGAGGAGCCCGGAATTAAAATGAGCATGGAAATTATGAAGAACGAACGAAACACAACAACAGAAGAGTAGTGAATATATCACAGGTCAGCCATATCTCATTCACTGATTCCTTCATAAATTATTTGTTATGGCACTGTGTATATATATATCATTATTTTTATGGCACTGTGTATATATATCATTCAATACATGACAGGTAGCATATTTAACGCAGAGCAGCCAGGATGGCACGCAATATTAACGTAGTTTTGTCCTCCATGACTTGATTCTGCAATCACAATTACTCATATCAATCATTCAATTATATTCTATTATTTTAGTTTTTAGTAACTTTTTATTTTCAAAGCAGCAAGAATATTATCAGATTAAAATATCATCAGATTCATGTTTATTGGCAAATTATATTTAATCTGTAAATTATGTTTAATTAATGATTTTTTGGTAATTTATAAGGGGGTAAATTTCCACTTTTATCATTAGTATTAATCATTCCTAAAACCTCATACAATTCAATTATATTTATTCTCCTTAAAAAATAAAAAAATCATAAACCAAATATTCAATTAAATTTATTCTCATATATATATAAAAAATCATAAACCAACTCCACTTCCTTTACATACACTTCATAAATCCACCTCCAAATTGTTAGTCCTTCTCCTTTTATACAATATTAATTTATTTTTTTAAACATATTAATAGAATGACATATTTTTTTTTAATGAAAACACATATATACACATGTTAACATTATTCATTTCATCTTACCCAATTAAATAAAAAAATACATGTAATAAATATTGGATATTTAGGATTATTTACCTAATTTCTATTGATACAATTTTTAAACCCCAATGTACTCATAATGTGTAGATCAAACTTGACTATCTCAAATAAAATGTTGGTAATTTATAAATAGGCAAACTTTCAAATATCTCATTCCTAAAATATATTGCAATTCAACTAAATTTATTTTCATAAAAAAAAATTAATATCCAACTAAATATTTTTTATATTTGGATTTCTCACTTGACTCTAACTCCTTTACATACACATCATAACAACACTTTTAAATTATGACTTTTTTTTTCTTATTTCTTTAATAATAATAATAATAATAATCTGTTTTTAAGGTCACAGCCAAGCCAGCACACCAAATTGGTGTATGAGACCCCCTTGTTTGTGGGACAAGGGACCCCCCCGCCCAACGATTTGATTGGTAAAGTCTACGAAGGTATACATACCCTACCCCCCTCTGGATTTGAACCTGTGACCTCTTAAGAGGAAACACATGTTCTTAACCATTATGAGATGACATAACTCCCTCAACAAAATTAGTATGTTCATTTTATTCATTTCCACTAGCATTTGAAAATCTAAACACAATTAAATTGATTATGCTCAAAATAAAAAGAAAAATTATTATACACTAAATATGCCATACCTTTTATTTCATCGTTTCATATGAAATTAATTAGGTATTTTCGATGCTGGAAATTAAGATAACAATGTAATATCTCATGAGCCTCATTATTGTACATTATAAAGATTCATCTTTGGCACATTTCTTCCACTAGAAAATGACTTAATGTTTGCTTTTGACCCTATTTAATAGTGAGTCATTGGTATTTTGTATGTTGCTTAATGAATGTATGATTGGGGTGGATTCTTGTGTATTATTTATCTTTTTGCACTAATGTTTTTGTCAAAAGACATATATTCCACCAACTAGGTTGAACTATAGGAGTTAAGAGCACCAACCTCCTAGAAACATGAGATCTTGTCTCCCTTAAGCAGATGCCATCCAAAGAACAAGGGAAATTATCCCTACCTACATCCAAGAGCACTCCTTGTGCATTAATGACCACTTCTGATCAATAATATTTGAAGATACGGGTGTAAAGGGCTGAGATCCCTCATTTATCCATTTCTCTCCTTGATTTAGGGAGGGAGGTCAAAATTTCTAGCTATATATAGAGCTCTAGTCTAGGAGAGCGAGAGGGAGAATTTTGAAGAAGGATTGTGTGGAAATTTTGTGAGGACTTGTATTGAGAACTCATATTTTTCCTGCTTTTAATGTATTAGTGGTATTTGTGAAATAAAGATGGTTTTTCTTTTAGTCTATTAAAGTTTGTTTTAGGATCCTTGTACTTCGTGGGTAGGGCTCATTCAAGAGGGTTCAAGGACTTGTTGACGCTTGAATCCGTGAGGACCGAAATGAAAACCTATGGGGATACAAATCTCCTTGCATTTTTATAGAGGTGGTACTCCTCTTTGTTTTAATATTTTCTTGGAACTCTAGATTTTTTAGAATATAGGACTTTGAGGAAGTCCATCGCGAAAATCAATGAAATATAAAAATTGCAAAAAAAAGGTAACAAGAAGGAAATTAATATTATTTTTTTTATAAGAGAGTTCCTGAGAAATGACCAGGAACCTCACACTTCATATACTTGAAAAAGATAGACAGAATTTCCTCACATCCATCATAGTTAAACTAAATATTTTTTATCACATAAAATAAAAGAAGATGGTTTGCATGCATAAGAGAACTTTAATAGAGTAAACATATGGGGAGCTCAAAAAAAGATAATGATAGATAAATCTAAAATACTTTATATTCAAAACTCAGAGTTATAAAATATAGTCAAAACTAATTCCAAAATAGTTCTCTTGGGATTTTTGAAAAATATATAGTATGTTACAAAGCCTTCAAATTTAAATGTGTTTGTCCTTAGGACTGGGATTGGGGCTCCCGCAGACCATAAATAAAATACAAACAAGAAGTAAGTTGTAGAAGGAGGATGGTGGGTAATGACAGAGTAGAAAGACCTCGAAAGAAGAGAGGGAGAAGTTATCAGATTTCGGTTAAGCCTTTCTAGTCAAAGAAGCGACGTAACTGGATAAAAAACTGATAAAGAAAGCAAGATATGATCAGCACGAACTTATTGTGATTGTCTCTCTCATTTTTACTTGCTTGCTTTTATCCTTTTATTGTTTTCATTGACGGTTATAGGAATCGTATCAACTGCTTCTTTCCTTTCTTTGGTTAATTTGTCAATTGCCTTTTTGAACCAATCTTCAATGTAGTTTTTCATTGGTGCGACGTTTATTTCATGCCTGATTTTAATGTTGAATAATTTACCTTCCAAGTCTCTTAAGTCAAGAGAAATACCATGAACTGCTTCCTCAATATCTTTATTTTTCACGGAATAATCAACTAGAAAATTGTCTATTTCTTCTTCATTATATTCAAGTATGCCATAAAAAAATTCAGTCGATAACCTTGGAGAAGGAAGATCCTCCTCTCTTCTTCTCAATTCTCTCATGTTTGAGACTTTAATTCCAAATGGTAAGACAACATCGATGTAGAAACCTTCTTCGTTCTTTAAATCAGCTTGCAGATACTCATGAAAGGCATGTTCCCTTGAGCCAAAAGAAACAATATTTTTTGATACCTCCCATGCTTCTGGTATTAGTGACATTCTTTTCTTAATATTTTTTTTTCTACATAGCTCTGGACCGATGTGAGTAGACTTTAAGATCCTTTCAACTTAATGGTAGGTGTGGTTGGTTTGACCATTGACAAAGGACTTGCCAGGATTGGAAGAGGCATTAAGGAATTTTCCAATTCTTTGATCCTTTATTTTAACTTAGCCTTTTTAGATTCTAATCCATCAATAGAATTGTCAAGAGCATCCTCAGTTGCCCTAAAATTTTTAGATATTGGGATGGTTGCATGTCTTTCAGGTCAACCTATGACAGAAATTTTGCCTTTTTATTTTTTTGATCACCTCCTTCTACAATCAATTTTTTAGACTACTTATAAAAAATAACACTTTGAAAAGTGAAGGATTCCTCTTCACTAAAAGTCTCATTTTCAACAAATTCCAATAAAGAATTTTGTTGAGTTATATTTTTTGGTAGTTCCATCGCGGGAAATATTTTCTCAATATCCACCTCTATCTCCATGTCATGCAGAGAAAATATTTGGATGTCATTTTCTATAATATTGTCATATTCCACTTGTATTAAATTCTTTATTTTCTTTCTCAAAGGTAGTGTATGTAAATTCTTGATTTTCCTAGGGGGAGGATTCTTCTCTCCTCCACCTCTTGAACTACTTTTGGCAATATTTATAATTGGGTGAGCCATTGGAGCATTGCACTAGGATGTGGTAATTTTGGGAGTAACAATTGGAGACTGGGTGTTCCTTTCACTGGGACCCTTTCCTTTTTTCTTATAATACCCATTAGTACTGAGTATTGTTTCTAGGTCACCAACTTCATGTACAAGAGTACTTTGGTTGTTACATTCTTCTTCTTCATTCAAGGTAGTCTAGATGAACGAGTTATTGAATCCCACCGAAAGCATGTGTTCTACAAATATTTTGTTAGGATAAAATCCCTTGATCTTTTCAACATACTTTAAGTTCACATTGTTGAAATGGATTGCAAACTCGACAATTTTATTTATGTTTCTGAAAATGAAATCTCAAATATTCCATGGAAAGGGGATAAACTGTTTTTTCCTTTTTTCATGTAAAAAATGTAGCCAAAAGTTGTATTTCCTTTCCACCTCTGTAATAAACAATTTTTCAGATACATGATATTGAAGAAACCCAAGATTTTCGTTGGAACAAAATATCCTTATGACACTATGATTTTCCATTTTCCCTTTTTCTCTAAGAATTTGTTAGCCTGGTCAGATATCCTTGGAGTATTTTTACCAAACAACATCCCTTTGAAGACCAAGACAAAATCATTGTAAAATTCATAAAAATACAGAGAGGTCTTATGTCTCCACAATTCATGATACTAGAAGGTAACTAGATCTATTTCACAATTCACCCTCTTACTTATAGTCAAATTTGGAAATTGACAACAATACACTATAGCAAATACCAAATAGGAAGCCATAAAGAATTTTTTGTCCCTTTTATAGTATGATAACTGGGATGAGATTTCAATACAAATCAATTTTCCCCAGTCAAAGATGGAATGCTATTTCACTGTAAAATATAAAATATATAAAATCATGCGAGAAATGGTAGCAGTGCTTTCCTGACCTGTCAACCTAGTGAACAACCACACAATCTCTCGAAAGGGTTTTTTAAGAGATTCGACCAGGATCCTGGTTATGTATTCTAGAATAGAAGTAAGATTCTCCAAATATTCAGGCAGGAGGTCAAGGCCATTGTTATGTTTCTTCATAAAATATCTGCAATCTTCTCCTTTGAAGTTAAGTGTTCTCTCTGGGAGCTTCAACATCTTGTGAAAAACGTGCGATGAAATGGAAATGGAAGAACGATCTTGGAGTTGTATAATTATTTGTCTTGGCACATACTTCTCCATGCACCATGCAAAAAGTTATTTACAGACAAATACCTCAGGAACACACCCTGTGCGAGTGAATCTAGATGCCCATATTACGTCTTTCTGTGCAGGAGGAGAGGAGTAATATGAATATGCTTTGGACCACTGAAAGTTCTAGTCTTCACAACCAAAGATATTTAAAGTATCACCATAGAACTATTGTCTAGCTACTTCTTCCATTAGGTTAATGGGAGTATTTTTTCAGCTAAATAATAACTTGAAATACATAATTTTGGAGAGATGAAAATAATATAATCCTTTGGAAAATGGAGAATTAATGAAATTTAATGAGTAATCTCCTTAAGTCTTTAGCCACCAATGACAATATTTTCAGAGCCTGCAAAATCAGTTGTTAGCATTAAACAAAATTTAATGCATATTTTAAAGAGCACGAGAATTGTAGGGACGAATGAGAAAAAAATTGAATATGAATATTTTCATGAATCCGCCAACCTGGGAACCAACGAAACCGCAGTTATGGATGATCAAAAGTAAGTTGAGTTTATAAAAACGGTCGGTCGAACCTGCATGTAGGAGAAATAAAATTCTTTAGGGATCGGGACCCTCGACAAATTTGACAAATTTGATGGTTGTAATGAGGATCACAGAATTTTGGGGGCAAAGTAGAGATCGCAGAACTTGGGGAATGAAGGATCGACCCCACGAATCCAAGAAGTTGGAAAAAAGACTAAGTATAATATATCTAGGTGGTCGGTTGGACTTGTGACATAGGAAATTGGATGGGGATGAAGGCCCACCAACCCGCCAACCCATCGATTTTTTTTTTTGAAATATGATTAAGTATGCTAAGTAGAAAGGGATAAAAGAAGGGGGAAAATGAAAAAGGGAAACAAGGGTAGGTATAGAAGAGGGAAAAGAAATGGAAAAAATAAGTTGGGAAAATAGAAAGGGGGAGGCAATTTCGGAAGAAAGAATCGATCTCAAGAAGACCCTGTTGTTATTTTTGTAGTTTTCATGCATAACAGTTAGTGCCTAGAAAATATTTCATTTTCTCTTAAAGATTGATACAATTTTGCATGATCAGTTTTAGTTTTTGTTAAGGTTATCACTAACTAGCTAGTTGGAGCAACATCTTGTAGAAATGTTCAATAACCTTTTGGATAACTCCTAGGTGCCTCACAAGGCTAAGAACCATATATTCATTTCATTTATTTATATTCTATCTTTTTTCATTCTTTTAAATACTTGCACTACCTTTCTAGACTCCATTTTTCTTCGTGTAGGAGTTTCCTATAGAAACTGTACAGTTCCTATAGAAATGCATAGTTTCTATAGAAATCTCCTATAGGTCTATTTCAGCTTCAAATTCGGACTTAGGTTATTCTTCTTTTCCTGAAAGCATCAATAAATAATAAAAATACATTTAGATTTATATTCATCAAAGAGTGAGATTGTTTTATTCATGCATTAGTATGGCTTTACTTCTATTACAACTTTATATCATAGGTTCTATTGAATTAATCATGTTGCTTCAATTTAATCTTCTTGATTAAATATTCTTTAATGCAATTAAAATAAGTTCATATTTTTTCTTCAGTTTAATTCTATTGATTCAATATTATTTAATGCAATTAGAATAAGTTCATATTTTTACTTTAGTTTAATATTCTTGATCCAATATTCTTTAATGTAGTTAGAATAATTTATTTTCATGCTATTTAGATCAGATACACTTTCAGATTGACGTGTTTTCTTCAAAAAATTAGTTTAGATCTTCTTTCTGCCATTTAATTTTCATGTGCATTTTTAGCCTTTGATCAGTCTCAAACATTTTCTACCGACAATTGCATTTTTCACATACAATGCATAACACCTCTTAAGTTTGTATGAACCTCAGGTTGACAAGTAAAGTACGAAACCAAGGGTATAGTAAATCATTGTTTTTATTATTGGGACCATCACTTTTTGGCGTCGTTGCCAGGGAGATGATGAAGTATGCCTATTTTTTTTTTTCATTTTTGTTTTCTTTTGTGTGACCTGGAAAAATAAAAAGGATACCTAAGTCATAAGGTCAAATTCACTACAAAATTTTTGTAGTGTAACAACCCAAGTTCTTTTACTTTGTGTTAGTATTGATAAGCTCCTTGTGGCACTCTCTTTTTTAATTATATACAAGAAAACAAAAATCACTTTCTTTTTATTTCATGAATGAATAGACCTAGAGATAGGAAAAGAAAAATTTTACCAAAAAATCCCCATCAAAAAAACAGGTCCAAGCAATCCATAGATTGGTCTTGAAACACTAGAAATATTCTTGGAAAGGGATGCTAGAGAATTTGAAAATCCTTTAGAAGAGAGTCAGTCCTCACCTCATGTCATGGTAGGTGAAGAATAAATATTTTAGTTCCCTATTCAGAATCTGATGGAGAATCCAAGATGAAAAATATTAATTGTTCTTCTTTATCTCATTTTCATGCGCTTGTTTATGAAGATCCTAGAACTTTCTTGTTTTAGTTTGTAGTTATATGCAGGACATATGATTATACCACTAGCGAACAAAAGCTCAAATATTTTCCTTCTACCTTGAAGAATTTAACTTTAATATGGTTTATGAGCTTGGAGGGAAATAGTACCACAACTTGGGATGAAATGAAAAATACCTTTAGTGAAAGATAAAGAGACTATTGTAGAGAAACATATA
The DNA here is from genome assembly GCA_009831015.1 of Picea engelmannii. Taxonomy (NCBI): domain Eukaryota; kingdom Viridiplantae; phylum Streptophyta; class Pinopsida; order Pinales; family Pinaceae; genus Picea; species Picea engelmannii. The sequence continues at coordinate 43,465 of ML782608.1, forward strand.
CAAAGGGTGAGATTTTTAGAATGACACAAGGACCTAATGAATCTCTAGAAGACTTTGAAAAGATATTTAAATTAAGCTACAAGAGAGATCAAAATTTCACTCTGGACAAAGACTCACTCACGCTTGTATAACTCAGACGAGTAAGAGAAGATCTGATGAAAACATTGAATCTTCTATCCAATGGAGATATCTATCACTTGGACTATTATGATATCAAAATAATATTAACAAGCCACTCAAGGTCCTTTAGAAAGAAAGGTAGAAGTATGAGAGGTTTGACATCTCAATCTTCTAACCCTACAACTCATATAAATAATGAATTAGGGGGATTAATAGAGGACATGAAAACTGATATTTTACACTATTTATATATGCAAATGGATACCTTGTAGATAAAAAATAAACATGAGTAAGCATTACAAGAAAAGAAAAGAAAACTTATACATATGAGGTAAAATAAATTATACCTCAACCACAAACCACAAACCTTGCAGATAAAAAAGAAACATGAGGAATCATTACAAGAAAAGAAAATAAAACTTATACATATCAGGAAATTGATTATGATCAAAAGACAAAGAAAAATAATTGCACACTAAATATGTCATACCTTTTATTTCATCATTTCATATGAAATTGATAATGTATTTTCCATGTTGGAAATTAAGATGGCAATGTACTACCTGACGAGCCTCATTATTGTCCATTCTAAAGGCTCATCTTTGGCACATTTTTTCCACTAGAAAATGACTTAATGTTTTCTTTTGGCCATATTTAATAGTCTATCATGGGTATTTTGTATGTTTCTTAATGAATGTACAATTGAGGTGGATTCTTGTGTATAATATATCTTTTTGCAATAATGTTTTTGTCAAAAGACATATATTCCACCAACTAGATTGAAATTCAGGAGTCAAGGGCACTAATCTCCTATAAACATGGGATCTTGCCTCCCTCAAGGAGCTGTCGGCCAATGATAAAGGGAAATTATCCCTACCTACCTCCAAGAGCGCTCCTTTTGCATTAATGACCACTTCTGATCAACAACAATTGAAGATATTGGTGTAAAAGGATGAGATCCCTCATTTACCCATTTTTCTCCTTGATTTAGGGAGGGAGGTCGAACTCTCTAGCTATATATAGAGACCAAGGGAGAATTTCGGAGAAGGATTGTGTGGAAATTTTGTGAGGACTTGTATTGAGAACTTCGAGCTTTCCTTCTCTCGATGTATTACTGATATTTATGAAATAAAGATGGTTTTTCTTTCAGTCTATTAAATTTTCTTTTAGGATCCTTGTGCTTCTTAGGTAGGGCCCATCCAAGAGGGATCAAGGAACCTGTTTTCATTTTTTGTAGTTTTCATGCATAACAATTAGTGCCTAGATAGTATTTCATTCTCTCTTAAAGTTTGATACAATTTTGCATGATCAATTTCAATTTTTGTTAAGGTTGTCACTAACTGGCCAGTTGTAGCAACATCCTGTAGAAATGTTCAATAACCTTTTGGAGCACTCCTAGGGGTCTCCCTTGACTAAGAAACATAGATTCACTCCATTTATTTATATTCTAGTTGTTTTCATGCTTTTGAAGACTTCCACTACCTTTTTAGACTCCATTTTTCTTCTTGTAGGAGCTTCCTATAGAAACTATATAGTTCCTGTAGAACTGCACAATTCCTATAGGAATCTCCTGTAGGTCTACTTAATATTCATATTTTGTCTTAGCTTAATCTTCTTTTTCTAGAAGCATGAATAAATAATAAAAGGAAATTTAGATTTATATTGATCAAAGGATTATCTTATTTTATTCATGCATTAGTATATATTTACTTCTATTAACCACTTTCTATCATAGCTTAGATCAAATTAATCTTTATCCCCCTAGAGGCAGCTCAATTATCAAGCGGCGTGAGATGAAGTGTTATGTTCAAAGAGGTTCTAAGATCAAATCCCCCTGATTTATCCATGCCCGCGAAAGGGGCATACGTATGGCACCTGGAGGTTATAGTGGTAGCAGTCAGAATCAACCCCGGGTCATGCGAGTACGAGACCGACTAAGTTGTCGATTCCTCCAGTCATAAAAGAAAGAAGATTGAATTAATATTTTTTCTTCATTTTAATCTTCTCGATTCAGTATTCCTTAATGTAGTTAGAATAAATTCATCATTTTTCTTCAGTTTAATCTTATTGATTCAGTATTATTTAATGCAGTTAGAATAAGTTCATATTTTTTCTTTAGTTTAATATTCTTGATCCATTATTCTTTAATGCAATTAGAATAAGTTATTTTCATGAAATTTAGATTAGATACAATTTCAGATTGACGTGTTTTCTTCAAGCAATTAGTTCATAGATACTTTATGTCATTTAATTTTCCAGTGCATTTTTAGCCTTTGATCAGTCTCAAACCTTTACTACCGACAATTGCATACTTCACATACAGTGTATAACACCTCTTAAGATTTTATGAACCTTGGGTTGAAAAGTAAAGTAGGAAACCAAGGGTATAGTAAATCATTGTTGTTATTCCTCGGACCATCACTTTTTGGCGTCGTTTCCAGGGAGATACTGAAGTATGCATGTTTTTTTTCTTCATTTTTGTTTTCTTTTGTGTGACCTGGAGAAATAAAAGGATAACTCAGTCACAAGGCCAACTTCACTATAGAATTTGTATAGTGTAACAACCCAAGAGATTTCACTTTGTGTGAGTATTGACAAGATCCTTTTTATAATCTCTTTTTTCATTTTATATAAAAAAACAAATTTTCACTTTCTTTTGATTTCATGAATGAATAGACCTAGAGATAGGAAAATAAAATTTTACCAAAAATCCCCACCAAAAAAATAGGTCCAAGCAATCCATAGATTGGTCTTGAAACATTAGAAATTTTCTTGGAAATGGAAGCTAGAGAATTTGAAAATCCTATAGAAGAGAGTTATTCCTCCCCTCATGTCATGGCCGGTGAAGAAGAAATATTTGATTTCCCTATTCGATAATCCGATGGAGAAGCCAACATGAAAAACATTAATCCTTCTTTATTATCTCATTTTCATGCACTTATTTCTTAATATCCTGACACTTTCTTGTTTGAGTTTGCAGTTATATGCAATACATATGATTAGACCACTAGCGAACAAAAGCTCAATTGTTTTCATTCTACCTTGAAGAATTCAACTCTAAGATGGTTTATGAGATTGGAGGGAAATAGTACCATAACTTGGGATCAAATGAAAAATACCTTCAGTGAAATATAAAGAGATTATTGCAGAGAAAGAGATACAAGGGATGATATTTTTAGAATGACATAAGGACCTAATGAATCTCTAGAATACTTTGAAGAGATATTTAAACAAAGCTACAAGAGATATCAAAATTTAACTCTAGACGAAGACTCACTCAAGCTTGACATCTTACTCAGAGGAGTAAGAGAATATCTTATGGAAACATTGAATCTTCTATCCAATGGAGATATCTATCAGTTGGACTATGATGATATCAAAATAATATTCAAGAACCACTGAAGGTCCTCGAGAAATAAAAGTAGACGTAGTAGAGGTTTGGCATCTCAATCTTCCAACCCTATAACTCATATAAAGAATGAATTAGGAAGATTAATAGAGGACACGAGCACTGATATTTTACACTCCCTAGATATGCAAATGGATACCTTGGATATAAAAAAGAAACATGATGAATCATTCCAAGAAAATAAAAGAAAACTTATACATCTAAGGAAAAATAACTTATACCTCAACCACAAACTCCTCCTTACCCTAAAATATTACAAGAAAAGAAAACTTATACATCTAAGGAAAAATAACTTTTAGGAGAGATTAAGAATTTGTGCATTAAGATACCTCTCTTACAAGTTTTTAAGGATGTGACCATTTTCAACAAAATGTACCAAGGAATAATGCATTACAAGACCATCAAGAAAAATAGAAGATGCTCCTACCATAAATGTCATAGGACAATTAGTTGACCTTATGATTGGGAAGTTTATTGTACCTAGATACTTGGATCCAGGGATTCCCTCGGTAAGTTTTCATATTAATAACAACTTGGTCCAGAATACTCTTATTGATCTAGGAGTTGCGATCAATGTTATGACTAAGGATATTATGCTAAGAATCAACCTTCAAATATTTTTTAGTGATACCCCAATTGTTCTGCAACTACTAGAAAGATCTACAGTCAAACTTGAAGTCATGTTGGAAGATATCATAATATACATTGATTCTTGGGAGTACCCTATTGACTTCCTAGTTCTTAAAATCAAGTCTCATTCCAATGGATATCCCCTCACTTTGAGAAGGCCTTGGTTGGCCACAAAAAATGCATACATTGGCTGTAGAGAAGGAAATATGACTATCACTGGTGGCTTATCCCAAAAGAAGATTGCTCTTTACCCCCCTGCACAACCTTTGATAACATAAAATATCACTATGTGGGTGGAAGAGGAAGAATACCTGACAAAAATAGTTTCATATCCCATCTATACAATAAACACATCATTGACTGATAGTACAATTGATGAGGATACTTTCCTTGAAAATTTTCTACAAAATCAATATCTAGACGATGTGAAAATAGAAGAGATAAATGATGATAACAAATCTAAAATTTGTGTAAAAAAACCCAGATAATTATGGAAATAATTGTTCACTACCGAAATAGAATATATATCTATCAAAACCATAGAAACCATCCCTGCAAAAGAACTCAAAATCAGTAATAAACTTACTAGTCAGTGAAAACAAAGGCTATTAGATCTATTGAAAAGAAATATTGAAGCTTTTGCATGGGATTATAAAGAAATGAAAGGCATACCTCCTTCTATGTGTACTCACCATATTTACATCAAGGAGGACTGTAAACATGTTAGGTAACCCCGAAGAAGGATGAACCCTACAATGAAATTCATAGTTAAACAGGAACTTCAAAAGTTGCTTGATGCCAGATTCATATATCAATAGTGAATGGGTCTCTCCGCTAGTTATTTTTCCAACCAATAATAGGAAGTCGAGGATATGTGTGGATTATTGATATTTGAGAAAGGCTACCAGAAAGGACCATTTCCCCCTACCTTTTATTGACGAAGTTTTGGATGTATTAGTCATGAAGCAATACTTTTCCTTTCTAGATGGTTTTAGTGGATATAACCAGATTCATATTAGTCCTAAGGATTGATATAAGACCACCATTACTTTCCCATAGGGTGCATTTGGATACAAAGTCTTACCTTTTGGTGTATGTAATTCCCCAACCACTTTTCAAAGAAAAATTCTCAACATCTTTTCATAACTCATCCATGATAAAATTGATATTTATATGGATGAATTTACCCATATAGAAATTCATTTGATGAAGCCTTGAAAAATATAGATAAGTTTCTCCAAATATGTAGAGAAATAATTTATCCCTTAGCAATGAAAATTGTAGTATGATGATAATGAAGGAATTTTTTTAGGACACCATCTTTCCTCCAGAGGGATTGAAGTAAACAAATATAAGATCAAAATCATCACTTTAATTCCTACCCCTTTTAAGCCAAAATATGTAAGAATATTTCTTATAAATGCATGATACTATAGAAGTTTCATAAAATATTTCAGTAGGATAACCTCTCCTATCTTTACCTTGTTGTCCAAAGATGCAGATTATTTTGGAAACTAAACTGCCAACAAGATTTTGAAACAATAAAAGAAAAAATTTCAATTGATCTTGTGCTACAAAGTCCCAATTGGGCTCTTCCATTTCACAATTAGACTAATGCATCAAACAAAACTATATGAGAATTATTTCAACAAAATGAAGACAATAAAACCTATGCAATCTATTTCATATGTAAAAATATGGCTAGTGCAAAGATCAACTACACTATTACAGAGAAAAAAAAATTAGCAGTTATCCATGCTCTTAATAAATTCAGATAGTATGTTATAGGGTATAAAGTTTTTGTACGCACAGATCATGTTTCCATTATATAATTGATGAATAAACCTAACATTAATGGGAGGATTATTAGATGGTTTCTATTATTACAAAAAATTGATCTAAAAATTCTTGATAAACTTGGAAAACAAATGTAGTTGAAGATTTTTTATCTAGATTGACTAGCCCTAATGAAGAAGGCATGATTGATGAGTCATTTCTAGATGATAACCTATTTTCCATATCAACACAAACCCCTTGGTTTGATGATATAGAAAATTATCTAACAACAGGAAAGCTCCCTCAATATTTCTCCTACATGGAGAGATGCAATATTTTTATGAAAAGTTTAGTTGTGACACCCTATTTCACCCAGTCTGTAAATATAACTATAAATGGCCAAAAGACTATGGAAACATTTATATGTGTGAATATTGATTCGATGGAACTTTGTTTGAAACGTAAATGAATGTGAACCCAATTATTTACTAAGAAAATGGACAAGTGTTGCATGACTAATGGAAGTGGGGGGGTTTGTACCTAGAAAGACCAAGAATTCTATATGAAGAAAGGGTGAAGGGGACCAGGAATGGTTGTGTTAACCTTCACCAAACCAGTTCTTATTGGATTTAATTTCTCAGGACCAGAACCATCCTTTGACCCAGAAATGAATTATAGTCAGGCTGGTGGGTGGGAAGACCTCCTCAAGAGTTAATGAGGGATGGGGTGTGTAAGCACTCATCCGTAAGGCTTCTAGACTTGACCATTGAATGGGAATTTGAGCCACATGTGAACCTACTGAAAGAGGTGAGGAGGGAAGGTGTGGTGGGGAGAGGCAAAAAGAACGCACTTGCAAAGAGTGCAGAGACGAGAAATGAGTCTTGGAGATTCAAGGAAGAATGGAAAACTAAGCGTTCGATACACAGGAAATGGCAGAGAAGGTTATGATACAAGCTGATAAATGAGGCTAGTCCTCCTTGCTTGGTATCGTGTAAACAATTTCCAGGATCTTACAGTAAGAGGAGAGTAACCTATGTCCCTATTATGGATGAGCGAGAAAAAAAAGGCTGTTTTACAGAGCATCGTGGTCTATCTCAGGGGTGGCTAGTGGTAAATACGTTTGGGGTGACAGAGCCTACGGTTGGGTGGAAACATGCACCCCTTCCAGTAGTCGCTTCACATTGTATGATTCTTATAAGTCTTTTCTTGGATTTAATTGTTGAGTTAGAATGATGAATGATTTCTTGGTTTTTACACACACACACACACACACACACACACACACACACACACACACACATATATATATGAATGTATGAACATATCTGTGTGAAATGACTATGTTATGCATATGCTTCCATATCCTTGGGAACTCACACTTCCCACTGATAAACTGTATGCACAACTTTACTCTGGAGGGATTTCTGGGCATAAGTTGTAAAATGGTTGAGATAGGAAAGATAGTGTAGATTTGAAACCATCCTTTGAAAGCATCCTTCTGAAGAGAATACATTCCCATGACCCCCTTGCCATTTGAATTTCCAGACCCAAGTCCCTAACCCGTTCGGGGTGAGAACTTAGGAAAATAGTGATATGAAAATACCGGAAGGGAAAGGTTTTCCTTATCTGAGGGACGGGTGGACGAGATCCATCCGGAAGGAGCCAAGGGCTATCATGGCCGTTGGCTATGGGAAAGAGTGCGGGATTTAACCCCACCAGCCCATCGGATCCACGAGTTCATAGTTCGTGTATCAAGAATATTATGGGCTGGTGCGACCAAAACCCCCAAAACCTGAAGTTGCAAAGTAATGTGGGTTGTTGATCTGTGGATCCTTCGGGACCTACCTCGACCGTTGGATCTACAATTTAGAGTTTGCACACTGGGGGAGAACAGATCTTGTTCGTCGGATCTATACGCAGAGGACCATAGCCGTGAGATCTAGAGGAAAGTGCACTAGATCTAACCCTTTGAAAGTACACAGGGGAGCAGACTTTTGTGAAGTCCCGAAGTTCCAAAGTTAATCAAAACTGTCCATCATCAGAGGATAGGTGGCAACAGATCCGAGAGTTAGAGGATTCAAACCTCATAATATTTTCAAGGAGGTGGGAGCCGCAACAATCCGAGCCATCTATCGAGAAGGGACATGTGGTGAGAGATCAACATTTCGTTGACTCGCAACTTGAGAAGTCAAAAATAGGAGTCATGAGAACTCCTGAAGTCCAAGTTCACAATTTGATCGTAGCCGTCGATCAAAGGGAGGGCGTGGACCATTGATTTTCCAAGGATATATCAGGGATCAAGAGAAGGAAGTTGAATGACCCTCCAACTTTGTGAAACGGGAAGTCATGATTCATGAAGAGTTGATCTAAGCCGTTGGGTCACAGGAGATTGTGGACCGTTGATTTTACATCAGGAGTTTGGACTTTGGGATTCCAAGTAAAGGAGATGGGATAACTTCCACGTTTGAGATACACGAAGTCCTGAAGAGCTTGAGGGTTGGGCCCTGAGTCATGACGAGGGGTCACATGGATGGAAGTTAAGGAACAGAGCTAGCCCTGGGCTAGGCTCTTAGTTTAGGAGTTCGGGAGTCGGGTGAGTCAAGGTTGGCTCGTATATGAATACCCAATGATATAAGTCACAAAGCGCATTTTTGTTAGGCTTGTGGTCATGGGTAATTGTTACTTGGGAAAAACTCTCTATGGCCAAGGGTAAACCACAACAGATAGGTATGACTGCATAAATCAACTCAATTCCAACATATGCTATATAAACTAATGTGTAATATAAGAAAGAGGCCTACCTCGATCCAATGTTTGATGATGTTCCACCGTTGAGCACTTTGACCCAAAGATTTATACCTGCAAGAAGTTCTCAACAAACAAGAAGAGAAAGTATACAGTGATAATATAAAAGGGGTTAGCACATCAGATAGCATAATCCATTAATAAACATTACAAATATGCCCATGGATGATAATCATATATTTGCAAGATATCAATAGGACGGGAAATGAGTATTTATATTAATAATTAATCAGTAGAAGTGACAACGATATAGACTTCCGTGTCGGCACGGTTCAAAACCAAGAAACCAAGTTCCTTCCAACTAGGTCTCCACCACTTAAATCCTCCACCAAAGGTAAGCTCATAGGAAAGAGGCAATGAGGTCCTATCAACAATAGGGAAAGAGCTTGGGGGTTGAAAACTGTGTTCAGACTTGAGGGACAGAGGGATGCAGACTCAATATGAAGTAATTTCTCTAGAGTAACTTTGCTCTCAAAGTTTAATGTTTTCTCCCCCTTTTCCATAGCTCGAAATTGTGCTTTTATAGCCTTCAAAATGCAACTGAAGGGCCGAGTCACAACATCTCCGGTATGTGGAAGGCCAAGGATCAGATATCTTCTGTCATGACATGGAATCCCGACCTCATTTTGTATTTTTTGGCACAAATCCCGATGTATGTGGGCTGTAGTGGAGCAGCCAACATATACACATCTTGTATAGCTTATAGGGAGCGTATATGTGGAAAAATGTATACTTTTGGCTCTGGATTCATAAAAAATGGATGACAAGTCTGCACAGGGAAATGGAAAAAGGCCCTCTGTGCAAGATAGAAATGGTGAGGCAAATATCGCTATAACAGATGCCCCCTAATGTGTGAGTTCAGAGGAGTATCTGCGATGGTCTAAATACATTATAAATAACCCAGGAGTGGAGTGGTAGAGAACCAACTGGATGAACTCAATTGCTTATTACATTATGTAATTACTTTGCATACATGGATGCCAAGAATAAAATGCAGATCCATGTGGAAAATATACCAAACAAGTGTTCATGGCCATGAATAGGAAAATATGGATGTGGTTATATGCCAAAAGATGTCATAGTCATGAACAAGGCCCAGTGAAACAAGTCTCAAAATCAATCTGAAGATATCTGTATACCATGACGTACAATCTGATATCCCATGATCATTCAAGTCGAATAGGTGTTGGTCCAATGAAATATAAGAAACAACTCAGGAAAGATGCGGCTACATAGTGATGTCTTCAAGTCTTCTACATAGTCAGCCAAGGTGCAAGTTTACATCATGTGAAAAAAAAGCATTGAGGTCAAACATGATGAGACATCGTTTGATTACCGGTCATTGAGGTATACCGTTAACAAACGCGAGACAACCTACCAATAATGAAAGTAGGTATCAAGGCACCAAGTACATTTCTACAAGTGTGAATAAAGGAGTTGGTGTCGAACACTTGAGAAATCCATTGATCAGGAGACTACATTGATGTATTCCCATCTATCAATGGCGAGAGAGCCTGCCACTAATGACTGAAAGCCTCAAGGCACTCACAAAACTCTAGGTCTCATATCTAGAATAAATGAGCTGAATTCGATGGACAGAGACCCATTGAAAGGAGAGAATTAATGCATCTCTCATCAACCAACACGAGGAAGAAAGAAGGAGATTCATGATTTGGTGGAGATCGTATGAAGAACATGTTCATGAACCAATGACCCTATGCATATTTCACGTGTACCAAGTGCAAGAGGTACACGAAAAAGACCCTCTGAATAACATCCAATGATGAAAACTGCTGACAAAGGAGAGGAAACCGCCAATAAGGCTAATGGCAACCAAGACACTGCATGAATCCCAAAGTGTGAATAGATGTATTTCCGTCGAACACGAAGGAAACCACCCAGTCAATGACCAATGATGAAGTGTCGATTGTTGGGTTCAAGGTGACCTACCAATGATGAAAGTAAGGCTAGGGTGCATAATAAGACCATAGTATCATGTGATTCTAAGAGAAACTGAGGGTATGGCCGACATGCAAAGTCAATATTTCTGAGGAGTGGTTGACACAGGTTGATAGACTTTCTTTGAACAAGAGCATGAGACATGGTGGAATCCGACAGCATGGACTCAATGATGTGACTATTAGATGCAGGAGGCATCAATAATGTTCTCTATAGGGACCGAAAGAATAACCAATCGGTAGAGAAAAGTTTGTAACTAGATCAACTTCCTAAGGCCATGCTAAACCCAAAATTATGATGACACAAGGACTCGATAACTTTGTTCTTTATTCAAAGGCGACACGACTGCTGCCAATTACAATATAGTACTCCCTTCCCGCCCATCTTTTTTGTTTTTTCATAACAAATGAATGTTATGATACAGATGAGGGAACGAGTGTCACAATTAAGCAAAACTAGTTCCAGCAATGGAACGTACCTATGCTCATTGCAGGGGAGTGCATGTGGGAGATGGACGCTTGGGGTGATGTTCCCTCTAGGGTATAGGGTGTCAAATTGTGAAGGATATAAACAAGGCTCTCCTTGGTTGAGGATGAAAAAACTGCTTAGGCAACAATTTATAACGCAAAGCAAGAACCGGGTAAAGGCTCAATACTACAAGCGAGGGAAGGAGATGCAATCAGAACTTAATGCCAAAAAATGTATTTTTTTATGTCTTTTAGTCTATTTGGTGTAAAAATGGGGTAAACTTGTGCCAAATAGACATCTTTTCAAATACCATTTGCGAGTGTGAAAAAAACAATTTCACTTGGTGATATTTTCTATTTTTTATAACAAGTCGGAAAAGAGCTTAACTAAGACTCATGACCTTTCAAATCCAATATTAACGAGTGTGAAAGGGAAAAATCACTCAGCAATATTTTCAGTTTTTAGACGAGTTGGAAAAGAGCTTAATTAAGACTTGTTAGGAATATCTTAGGCAACAAGCCACGGGGGAGGCCAAGGCTCTCGTACCGATCTTCTATGGAATGTCAGTATCTTACTAAGAACCGACACAAGCTCGGGAAGAGCCAAAGCTCTCCAAGTCGAGGAGCACAAAGTGATAATGGAGGTTATCGTCTCCATGTTATATCAAATAATGTCTCTTCTTGGAAAAGACATAGGTGGAGGCATTGGATACCCCACAAGACCATCCCAATCAAAGGGAACCTTGTCAAGACTTGGGGGAAGAGAACTCGGAAAGAGTAAAACTCTCTCTTGTTCAGAAGGTGAAGTAATAGAAATGCTAAGGACATGGCATAGAAGGTATAGAACCAGAACTAGAAGAGCGGGATCGACCAAAAATTGCATTGGCGCGACTGCTTCCTTAGACTTGTAACTCTCCGAGAGAAGAGTGGGCTCGATTGAATATTGCATTGATACGACCACTTCCTCAACCATTAGTTGAATAGGATGTGAGACAACAAGGTCAAGAGGTGCATCACCCCAAAAAACAGGAGTGTTGTCGGTCGAATATTGCATTGACATGACCGTTGGTTGAACAAGATGCGAGACAACAAGGTCAAGAGATGCATCACCCCTGAGCATAGGAGAGGTGCCAGATGAATATTGCATTGACATGACCATCAGTTTAACGGGATGTGATACAACAAGGTCAAAGGACACATCAACCCCTAAAGAAAAAGGGGTTTCATTCGAAGATTGCATCGACATGACTGTTGTATAAACCAAAGAAGGAACAAAGTGTTGTGAAACCATAGATGCCTCAGAACCCGAAGGGCCCTTAGGTGAGCCCCAAGATTCTGGTGTCTTAGTAGTAGAAGGACACAAACAAGTAAGGTGACTTCCTTCACAAGTCCTGCAAAGGAATCTAGGCTTACGTCTGATACGTCTAGGCTTATCAATCATATGAATTCCCCCAGCATGACTTGCAGTGGCTGGTGACATGCTCCTAGCATGACTTGCAGAGGATAGTAGCAAATCTCCAACATGACTAACATAGGTTGGTGATGAATATCCAACATGTCTAACATAGGTTGGTGATGTATGTGAAGTGTGACTAGCAGTGACCAGACACATGCCTCCAGCATGACTTGCAATGACTGGTTCCAGGTCTTCAACATGACTCGCAGAGGTTGTCGACCAGTATCCAACATGACTAGCTAAGGTTGGTGATACAATGCCAGTATGACATGCAGTGACTGGACTCGTGCCCCCAACATGACTTGCAGTGAATGGTTGCAGGTCTTCAACATGACTCATAGAGGTTGTTGACCAATCTCCAACATGACTAGAAGAGGTTGGTGATATAATGCCAGTATGACACACAATGACTGGACTTGTGGTGGTGGTGAATTGCAACATTTGAGACCAAGGTCCAAGGAAATATTGGGTCTGAGAAATTGTAGGCCAAGAAGGATCCTAGCTTACACCCTGTTCTATTCCAACAAGATATTATCCTCCTCCATACTGATTCATAAAGGGTTGTAAGGGCATCAAAGTTGCTTGCGAAGAGAAAGTGACATGACAAGGGTTACTCATGTGAGAATATATGTTGCCCCCAGATGAAGGAACTTCGTGAGGGGGGTTTCCCATACTATAAAAATAATTTTCCCTAGATGAAACACCAGAGGGAAGATGGAGGTCCACCATGGGAAAAGTGTTCGTAGGAACCAAAATAACAGAAGAAGGATAAGTGGATGGAGTGTAACAAGTAGAATGATTTCTTAATTGGGCACTTACTTATTGCATAATGGATTCGTAGGAAGGAAGATTCCAACCTCCTACCATAAGAGGTGTTTGAAGGATATGACTCCCACCAAACGAAGAGGGATAAGAAGGAGGCATCATGCCCCCAAACCCAAAACTTGTATTCGCATAAGGAGGTTAGACAGAGGATGGAAAGTGCGAAGACATATCAGACATACCATGAGAAAAATGATTAGATACCCAAGGCATTGACTGAGTACCATAATTTTTCATACCATTATAAAAAACGGATGGATTTTCCCCAATGAACGTCATGGGGGGGGGGTAGCAGTAAGCGAGGGAGCAAAAGGAACTCCACTATCCATGATAACAAAGACTCGACACAAAATCCTATGGTCAACTAATAATCAAAGAGCATACCAAAAAAGTCAAACGACCAATATGCATGAAAACGGGCTAAAGTGGTTGAGTGGCCTCCCTCGCTAAAGAAGGTATGCCTCATCCAAGAAGGACCCGAGACTCCCCACTAAAGTTTGGAGGTAAAAGAAACTGTTATAGGGGCCCTCGTGGGCTTAAAAACTAGTTGGTCAGATCCCCTCGGAGAGGTAATCCTCCATAAAGGTTGTGTCTTGTCCGACACCTATCTGACCTAGGGTACAAGAAGAATAATACATGCAAGTAACCTATGAGATACCTAAGTCAAGCAACTAATAAACCACTATATAACCAATGCACAAGCGAGTAGTCGTAAGTCCAGATCACCGTATGGGCAGGGTAGCAAAGCCTGAAACCTTGAAAGCACCGCCTCTCACAGAGGTATGGGTACTAGTGAGATCCCCAAATATGAATAAATCCAAAGAAATATCTATGATGCTAGGTGAGTATCTAGGGGCTATCCCTTCAACTAACTTCACACAACCTCGTGATTAAATCTGGTGTGAGTGGAGCCTCCTGATATTACCAATTATACAATGGACTTCTCAACTCCCTGTCTCAAACACATATGTTGATTTAATTGCCTTGGAGAATTTTACTTACAAGATCCTATTCCAAGGCACTAAATCCTAGGCTAGTTTGTGCACACTAAAAAATAAAACCGTGACTAATCAATTTTAGTTTAAAGCATTAATTTTATTGGCCATGGTTACTCAAAAAGGTATGGAAGTGAAACTCATGATGTTCTGACTCTGCAAGAAAATAATTATGGATATAATGCAAATTCTATCTTTAAATTTTCAATGAATGATATGCTAATAAGAATAGTGCAGTATTGAATTTCAACTCTGCAATTCAGAAGTAAAATGCAATCTTTCACTAAATGTGCTAAGCTAATTATAAAGATTCAACGATGAAAAATTCCAACCAATGCAAAATGCTTATTTTTTTGTATTTTCAATATACTAAAAAGAAAATGCATGGACTAATGAGCAACCTGATATATAAATTCTACTGTGTATAAACGAAATAACTCAAGCAGAATACCAAGAGGCCATGCAAACAGTCCAAAGAACAAGGACAATTCAAAAATGGAAAACAAAGAGAAAGACTCCGCCCAAAAATTCAACTCCAAATAGGTTTCCTCTCATCCCAAATTATCTCAACAGACACTACAGAGACCTAAGAAGGCTCAACAATATTCAAATCCCACCTAGTAGTCACTAAACCAAGCAAACAAGAAAGGGGAAGTGGTATACGTGATTGTTTAGGAGAACAAAGCGTATATTCACTTCTTGCAGTGAGACAACAAGCGTGTATACACGACAGTCAAGGCAAAAAGGGTGTATATGCTTCAAAACAAGGCCAAGCAAGGGAAAAAGGCTGAAAACGCAGACCCAGAGTCAATAGGACATGTCAAGCAGTGATATGACAAGAAACGTAAAGGAAAAAGAGCAATGTAAGAAGAAAAAGTACTTGAACACTTAGAAGGAAGATCTCTCCCCAATGGAGTCTCCATTTTTGTTACAAGGGAAAAAATCTCTATGGCCAAGGGTAAACCACAAAAGACATGTATGACTGCAGAAATCAACTCAATTCCAACATATGCTATATAAACTAATGTGTAATATAAGAAAGAGGCCTACCTCGATCCAATGTTTGATGATGTTCCACCATTGAACACTTTGACCCAAAGATTTATACCTGCAAGATGTCCTCAACAAATAAGTAGAGCAAGTATACAGTGATAATATAAAAGGGGTTAGCACTTCAGGTAGCATAATCCATTAATAAACATTACAAACATGCCCATGGATGATAATCATATATTTGCAAGATATCAATAGGACGGGAAAGGAGTATTTATATTAATAATTGATCAGTAGAAGTGACAACGATACATACTTCTATGTCAGCACGGTTCGAAACCAAGAAATCAAGTTCCTTCCAACTTGGTCTCCACCACTTCAATCCTCCACCAAAGGTAAGCTCATAGGAAAGAGGTAATGAGGTCCTCTCAACAATAGGGAAAGAACTTGGGGGCTGAACACTATGTTCAGACTTGAGGGATAGAAGGATGCAGACTCAATATGAAGTAATTTCTCCAGAGTAACTTTGCTCTCAAAGTTGAATGCTTTTTCCCCCTTTTCCATAGTTCGAAATTGTGCTTTTATAGCCTTTAGAATGCAACTGAAGGGCTAGTCGGAACATTTCGAGTATGTGGAAGGCCAAGGACCAGAGATCTTCTATAGTGACATGGAAACTAGACCTCATTTTGTATTTTTTGGCACAAATCCCAATGTACACAGGTTGTAGTGGACAAACCAGTGTATACACATATTGCATAGCTGATAGGGAGCGTATATGTGGAAAAATGTATACTTTTGTCTCTGGATTCATCAAAAAGGGATGACGAGTCTGCATAGGGAAATGGAAAAAGGCCCTCTGTGCAAGATAGCAATGGTGAGGCAAATATCGCTATAACAAATGCCCCCTAATGTGTGATGTTAGAGGAGTATCTGTGATGGCCAAAATACATTATAAATAACCCAGGAGTGGAGTGGTAGAGAACCAGCTGGACGAAATCAATTGCTTATTACATTATGTACTGACTTTCCATACATGGCTGCAAAGAATACAATGCAGATCCATGTGGAAAATATACCAAACAAGTGTTCATGGCCATGAATAGGCAAATACGAATGCGGTTATATGCCAAAATCTGTCATAGTCACGAACAAGGCCCAGTGAAACCAGTCTCAAAATCAATCTGAAGATATCTGTATACCATGATGTACAATCTGATATCCCATGATCATTCAAGTCGAACAGGTGCTGGTGCAATGAAAGAGAAGCAACACCTCAAGAAAGCTGCGGCTACATAGTGATGTCTTCAAGTCTTCTATACAGTCCACCAAGGTGCAAGTTTACATCATGTGAAAAAAAAGAGTTGAGGTCGAACATGATGAGACATTGTTTGATTACCGATCATTGAAGTATACTGTTAACAAATGCGAGACAACCTACCAATAATGAAAGTAGGTATCAAGGCACCGAGTACATTTCTACAAGTGCGAGTAAAGGAGTTGGTGTCGAACACTAGAGAAATACATTGATCAGGAGACATTGATGTATTCCCATCTGTCAATGGAAAGAGAGCCTAACACTAATCATTGCAAGCCTCAAGGCACTCATGAAACTCTAGGTCTCATATCCAGAATAAATGAGCTGAATTCGATGGACATAGACCCAATGAAAGGAGAGAATTAAGACATCTCTCATCAGTCAGCACGAGGAACAAGTTAGTAGCTTCATGATTTGGTGGAGATCGGACAAAGAACATGTTCACGAACCAACGACCCTGTGCATATTTCGTGTGTACCAAGTGCAAGCGGTACACGAAAAAGACCCTCTGAATAGCATCCAATGATGAAAACTGCTGACAAAGGCGAGGAAACCACCAATAAGGCTAATGGAAACCAAGACACTGCACAAATCCCAAAGTGTGAATAGATGTCTTTCCGTCGAACACAAGGGAAACCACCCAGTCAACAACCAATGATGAAGTGTCGATTGTTGGGTTCAAGGTGGCCTACCAATGATGAAAGTAGGGCCAGAGTGCATAATAATACCATAGTATCATGTGATTATGAGAGAAACTGAGGGTATGTACGACATGCAAAGTCAAGATTTCTGAGGAGTGGCCGACACAGGTTGATAGACTTCCTTTGAACAAAAGAATGAGACATGGTGGACTCCAGTAGCATGGACTCAATGATGTGACTATTAGATGCAGGAGGCATCAATAATGTTCTTTATAGGGACGAGAAGAGTAACCAGTTGGTAGAGAAAAATCTGTAACTAGATCAACATCCTAAGGCCATGCTAAACCCAAAATTATGATGATGAAAGGACTCGATAACTTTGTGCTCTGTTCAAAGGTGACACAACTGCTGCCAATTACAATATAGTACTCCCTTCTCGTCCGTCTTTTTTATTTTTTCATAGCAAATGAATCCTATGATACAGAGGAGGGAACGAGTGTCACAAGTAAGAAAAACTAGTTCTAGTAGTGGAACATACCTATGCTTAATGCAGGGGAGTGCATGCGGGAGATGGACACTCGGGGTGATGTTCCCTCCAAGGTATAGGGTGTCAAATTGTGAAGGATATAAACAAGCCTCTGCTTGGTTAGGATGCAAAAACTACTTAGGAAATGGTTTATAACACAAATCAAGAACCGGATAAAGGCTCAATACTGCAAGCGAGGGCATGAGATGCAATCACAACTTAACGCCAAAAATTTTCATTTTTTATGTCTTTTAGTCTATTTGGTGTAAAAAAAGGTAAACTTGTGCCAAATAGATGTCTTTTCAAATTCCATTTACGAGTGTGAAAAAGACAAGTTCACTCGACGATCTTTTCTATTTTTGATAACGAGTCAGAAAAGAGCTTAACTAAGACTCATGACCTTTCAAATCCAATTTTAATGAGTGTGAAAGGGACAAATCACTCGACAATATTTTTGGTTTTTAGATGAGTCGGAAAAGAGCTTAATTAAGACTCGTTAGGAAGATCTTAGGCGACAAGCCACGAGGAAGGCCAAGGCTCCCGTACCAATCTTTTCTGGAATTTTAGTATCTTATGAAGAACTGACACAAGCTCGGGAAGACCCAAATCTCTCCAAGTCGAGGAGGACAAAGTTCTAATGGAGGTTATCATCTTCATGTTATATCGGATAATGTCTCTTCCTAGAAAAGACATAGGTGGAGGCATTGGATACCCCACAAGACCATCCTAATCAAAGGGAACCTCGTCAAGAATTTGGGGAAGAGTACTCGGAAAGAGTAAAACTCTCTCTTGTTCAGAAGGTGAAATAATAGAAATGCTAAGGACATGGCATAGAACCAAAACCAGAAGAGCGAGATCGACCAAAAATTACATTGGAGTGATCACTTCCTTAGACTTGTTACTCTCCGAGAGAAGAGTGGGGTCGATTGAATATTGCATCGATACAACTACTTCCTCAACCATTGGTTGAATATGATGTGAGACAACAGGGTCAAGAGGTGCATCACACCAAAAAACAGGAGTTTTGTGGGTCAAAGATTGCATCGACACGCCCATTGGTTGAACAAGATATGAGACAACAAGGTCAAGAGATGCAACACCCCTGAACATAAGAGAGGTGTCGGTCGAAGATTGCATCGACATGACCATCGGTTGAACTGGATGTGAGACAACAAGGTCAAAGGATGCATCAACCCCTAAAGAAAATGGGGTGTCAGCCAAAGATTGCATTGACATGACTGTTGTATCAACCAAAGAAGGAACAAAGTGTTGTGAAACCATAGATTCCTCAGAACCCAAAGGGCCCTTAGGTGAGCCCCACGCTTTTGGTATCTCATCATTAGCAAGACACAAACGAGTAAGGTGACTTCCTTCATAAGTCTTGCAAAGGAATCTAGGCTTACATATGAGACATCTAGGCTTCTCAATCATATGAATTCCCCTAGCATGACTTGCAGTGGCTGGTGGCATGCTCCCATCATGACTTGCAGAGCCTAGTAGAGAATCTCCAACATGACTAGCATAGGTTAGTGATGAATCTCCAACATGACTAGCAAAGGTTGGTGATGTATGTGCAGTGTGATTAGAAGTGACTAGACACATGCCCCCAACATGACTTACAACGACTAGTTGCAGTTCTTCAACATGACTCCCAGAGTTTGTCAACCAATATCCAACATGACTAGCAGAGGTTGCTGATACAATGCTAGTATGACATGCAGTGACTAGACTCGTGCCCTCAGCATGACTTGTAGTGGTTGGTTGCAGGTCTTCAACATGACTCTCAGAGGTTGTCGGCCAATCTCCAACATGACTAGCATAGGTTGGTGATATAATGCCAGTATGACACACACTGACTGGACTTGTGGCAGAGGTGAATTGCGACATTTGAGACCAAGGTCCAAGGAAAGATTGTGTTTGAGAAGTTGCAAGCCATGAAGGATCCTAGTTTACACCCTGTCTCGGTCCAATAGGATAGTGTCCTTCTCCATACTGATCCATAAAGGGTTGTAAGGGCATCGAAGCCACTTGAGAAGAGAAAGAGACATGAAAAGGGTTACTCATGTGAGAATATATGTTTCCCCTAGACGAAGGAACTTCGTGAGGGGGATTTCCCATACTGTAAAAATAATTTTCCCTGGATGAAACACTAGAGGTCAGATGGAGCTCCGCCATGGGAAAAGTGTTTGTAGGAACCAACATAGCGGAAGAAGGATAAGTGGATGGAGTGTAACAAGTAGAATGATTTCTTAACTGGGCACTTACTTCTAGCATAGTGGATTCGTAGGAAGGAAGATTCCAACCTCCTACCGTAAGAGGTGTTTGAAGAATATGACTCCCACCAAACGGAGAGGGATAAGAAGGAGGCATCATGCCCCTATACCCAAAAATTGTATTCACATAAGGAGGTGAGACAAAGGATGGAAAGTGTGAAGACATATCAGACATACCATGAGAAAAATGATTAGAGACCCAAGGCATTGACTGAGTACCATAATTGTGCATACCATTATAAAAAATGAACAGGTTTTCCCCCATGAATGTCATGGGGGGGGGGGGGGGGNAAATGAGGGAGCAAAAGGAACAACACTATCCATGATAACAAAGACTCAACATGAAATCCTATGGTCAACTAATAATCAAAGAGCATACCAAAAAATTCAAACGACCAATATGCATGCAAACGGGCTAAAGTGGCTGAGTGGCCTCCCTCGCTAAAGAAGGTATGCCTCGTCCAAGAGGGACCTGAGAATCCCCGCTAAAGTTTCAAGGTAACAGAAATAGTTATAGGGGCCCTCGTGGGCTTAAAAACCAGTCGGTCAGATCCCCCCGGAGAGGTAATCATCCATAAAAGTTGTGTGTTGTCTGACCCCTATCTGACCCAAGGTATAAGCAGAATAACCCCTGCAAGTAACCTATGAGATACCTAAGTCAAGAAACTAATAAATCGCTGTAAAAATGATGCACATGCAAGAATTCGTAAGTCTGGATCACCGTATGGGTAGGGTAGCAAAGCCCAAAACCTTGAAAGCACCACCTCTCACAAAGGTATGGGTACTAGCAAGATCCCCAAATACGAATAAATCCACAGAAATATCTCTGATGCTAGGTGAGTATTTAGGGGTTATCCCTTCAACTAACTTCACGCGACCTCATGATTAACTCCGGTGTGAGTGGAGCCTCCTAATATTACCAATTATACAATGGACTTCTCAACTCCCTGTCTCAGACACATATGTTGATTTAATTGCCTTGGAGAGGTTTACTCAGAAGATCTTATTCCAAGGCACTAAATCCTAGGTTAGTTTGTGCACCCTAAAAAATAAAATCGTGACTAATCAATTTTAGTTTAAAGCGTAAATTTTATTGGTCATGGTTACTCAAAAAGGTATGGAAGTGAAACTCATGTTGTTATGACTCTGAAATAAAATAAATATGGATATAATGCAAAGTCTATATTTAACTTTTCAATGAATGATATTCTAATAAGAACAGTGCAGTCTTGAATTTCAACTCTGCAATTCAGAAGTAAAATGCAATCTTTCTCTAAATGTGCTAATCTAATGATAAAGATTCAAAGACGAAAAATGCCAACCAATGAAAAAAGCCTAATTTTTTTGTATTTTCAATATACTAAAAAGAAAATGCATGGACTGATGAGAAACCTGATATATAAATTCTATTATGTATAAAATAAATAACTCGAGCAGAATACCAAGCATCCATGCAAATAGTCCAGAGAACAAGGACAAGTAAAAAATGGAAAACAAAGAGAAAGACTCTGCCCAAAAATTCAACTTCAAACAAGTTTCCTGTCATCCCAGATAATCTTAATAGACACTATAGAGACCTAATAAGGCTCAACAATATTCAAATCCCACCCAACAGTCACTAAACCAAGAAAAAAAGCAAGGGGAAGTGGTATACGCGACTATTCAGAAGAACAGAGCATATATATGCTTCTTGCAGTGAGACAACAAGAGTGTATACACGACTGTCAAGGGAAAAAGGGAATATATGCTTCAAAACAAGGCTAGGCAAGGGAAAAAGGTTGAAAACTCAGACCCAGAGTGAACAAGACATGTAAAGCAGTGATACGATAAGAAACACAAAGGAAAAAAAGCAATGTAAGAAGAAAAAGTACTTCAACCCTTAGAAGGAAGATCTCTCCCCAGTGGAGTCACCATTTATGTTACATGGGAAAAACTCTCTATGGCCAAGGGTAAATCAAAATAGAGAGGTATGACTGTAGAAATCAACTCAATTCAAACATATGCTATATAAACTAATGTGTAATATATGAAAGAGGCCTACCTCGATCCAACATTTGATGATGTTCCACCATTGAACACTTTGACCCAAAGCTTTATACCTACAAAAAGTTCTCAAAAAACAAGCAGAGAAAGTATATAGTGATAATATAAAAGGGGTTAGCACATCAGATAGCATAATCCATTAATAAACATTACAAACATGCCCATGGATGATAATCATATATTTGCAATATATCAATAGGACGGGACCTCTGCAGGAAGTGCATGACCAGAGGGAGGAAGCTACTAATAGCGCATTTGGAAGGATCAGATCCCTCTCCTCAAAATGCAAATAGTTTAACGACAGAAGTGCACAAACCTACGAATGCCTCATGGAAGATCCAAATCTTACGAAGTTGGAATCACAATTACATGAGGCACAACAACAGGAACTAACATTTCAAACGCAGATGAAGTCACTCATTGCAGTCGAGATAATGAAGAGATCACAAGAACAACATGAGGCCCAACAAAAAATTATTGCCATCCATGGCAGAGTAATGGAAGTCACACAGATTCTACAACAGGTGCAGGAGTAAGCCTACATGGTGTTTGAAGAGATCGAAGGAAGAGTTCGCAACTGGACCAATTGGTTGCGATAGTGGAATAACGCCTGGATGGGCCTGTTACAAATAAAATGATCCAGGAGTTCACTAAGCAGGAAGCTCAGGCAAAGCAACAAGTCGAGGCATATCGAGCCAAGATCGAGGGCTTCGAAGAAGCATTTCCTAGACCTGAGTGACTCGGGACGATTCACAGTTGAGTGTTGGGGGCCTGTTGGCCCTCAACCAAGTTTTGAGGAAACATTGGTCAGGTTTGACCACCCTTTTTGGAATTCAACAGGCTGGTCGAAGATGGAGTGCCTAGGTGGAGCTAAGATCATAGGATCTCACTTGATTTATGGACCAAGCAAGGGGTTCATTAGGGTTTTTGTATTAAGGTTTATAGGATGTCGGCCCATGGGTATACCCATGATTAGGCCTTTTTGTAAGTGATTGTAAAAGTATAAATAAGAAAGAATGTAAAGTAGTGAGGGGGATGTCATTAGCTAAGTGTAAGATGAAAGTAGTTCTGAGTTTCTTAGTGAAATAGACTGTACATGTAAGGTTCTATGCTTGATAGAGGAGTTGGCTCTGTGCCTTGACCTAATTTTTGGAAGGTAGATCTGGCACTCAATGTGCATATCACCTGTCCGGCACGAAGCTTGGCTCTGTGGCTTAGTGCATAGGAGAAGACGAATGTAAGAGATTGAAGACTAATAAAGAAGAAGAAGTTGTTGGTGGATGTAGCCCCACACTTGGGTGAACCACGTATATCATGTGTTTATGGTTTTCTTTGTGCTATGATGTTATGTTGTGGGTCTGTTTAATCCATTCATTGTTATATATGATAGATAGATCTATGAATGATTAGTGCTTTATTTATGTTGAATGTGCTAGATATAACTTATGATGTTGAGTGTGATGTGTGTTTTGTCATAGTTACTACATCGATATATTCTTAGGGTTTGTTCTGTGATGTGAATAAAGTTGATAAACGGTTGCATGTAGTTCTTAAGTACTCTGCGAAGGAATTATAATCACAGATCTATGTCCCAGCTTGGTTACAGAAACTTGAGTCCTGTACCCGTCCCTTCCTCTACCTCAGGTGATATTTTTCCTTCTTCCCAGGTGTTTTCGAAAGGTTCGGTAGTGTTATAACCCTAAATTGCACCATATATGCATACCTGGCATCAAGCCCTCTTACTTACCATTTTTGCCAATCCATCACTGAGCATCTCTTCTTAAAAAACATATTTTTGAAGATGTACGCACCATGCACCACTACTACCCACGTACACACACTTGTTGCACTACTAAATCTCACGTACATACACTAGTTGCACCATTAAAGCTCACGTATACCCACAAATGTTTCAAAAATTAAAAAGTTGCAAGGAATTTGTTGAGATTACAGGCTATTAGGTAGTTTTCCAACTGTCCCACCGCCTATTGCCCATCACCCAACCAAATAACCATAATTTTTTCATATAAAAGGAGGTGTTGGGGTCTCATTCAAAATCTAAGCATAAGAACAGTGAAACTCTACCCATTTCACTTTCCCCCCTTACCCTAAGAATTTGCAGCCACATTGTGAGTTTTGAGCCAGAATTGCCTAGTATTTCCTTTTTCCTCCATTGCAACCCTAATCCATTCCCTAGAGAGAGATGAAGAGGAGAAAGATACGTGGAAGCACAGTTGGAGCTTGGTTAAGAGGATCCCAGACCAGGTTTGAGGAGCAATCGTCGATCTCATTGTAAGTAACTTTGTGAGATTAATAAAAATGAATACTTTGTCTGTCCCGAATATGATGTGTTCAATCTTTATGTTTGATTTGTATTTGATTATTACATCTAACCCAATAATTCATATATAATATGCATGTTCATAGTTCTTTGTTTTTGTGTTTGTGAATGTAGGTCAGCCTTGGGAGGATACTTGTAGTTTAGGAACAATCGAACGCAAAAGGATCGAAACCAGACGCGGAGTTTAAGGTAGAGTTACCAGATCTTTTTACCCTATGTTTTATGCATGAATGTGGGGTGTATTTGGGGTAGTTGTTAAAAAGTAGGAGACTTTATATGGTTATCTCTGCCTACATGGTGAACCCTAGTATAGTCCATAGGGGGGTTTTCCCACTATAGCAGAATTGGCGACCATACTGGGAAAGCCTCTAGGGTTGTTAGAGGATATCGTTTTGGGTGTTTTAATTGGTTTGATTACATTTTTTGAGTTTTCTATAAGTTTCTGAGTCTTTAAGGGATTCTGGTTTTCCATACCATTACTCCCTTCCTTGTTAGCCTAACTGATAGTTTTACTTTTGAGAAGTTACATAGGTGTACGTGACCTATAGTGGGTCTGCATGCGTACATACACGCCCTACCTTTAGACAACCCACATACATACACAGGTTGATTAAGTGTCAGTTGCGTGTCTATGTCAAGAATTTTTTTCTGAAAGAAGAGGTAGTCAATCTATTCCCTGATTGAAGTCATACTTCTCAGAGGTTGCTTGATCTAGTGCTAGTCTCTATCATTACAGTCTGTATCCTGGGTTTGACATCATTTTATCTTATCTTTATCAATATTTCTTGTGTTTTCTTTGTAAGGGTTTGAGACGAGTTTGTGAGTCTTTTCTGATAAGCTTGTTTAGTATCGTCAGTGACTTTGTGTGATCCGCAGTAGACCTGAAGTCAGTTTTTGGTCTTGTATTGTCTTCATTTTTTCCCTTTTACTTGATTTAGAAGAAAAGAAAAAAAAGTCATTTCAAGTTTCTTATTTTGAAGCATAAAAAAAAAAGAATTTATTTCTTTGTTTGGTTAAGTAGTTAGGTTAGTTGTCTTTTCTTATCAAGAGAAGGAGTGCTTTCTTAAGTTCTTTACTGAATGCTTAGAACACTAAGTAGCTCGTAGTCGAGCGAAATCTTGTTTTGGATTTTTATTTTAAAATATCTTAGAAAAAGTAGTTACGGAAAGTTGGTTAAAGAGTTTAAATTTGCAAATCTTTATTTGTCAAAAAGTAGTTTTCTTTCAGTTTCATTTAATGCTCTTCTCTTTTGTTTATTAAAATATACCACTAGTTTCATTTTCATTTCCTTGACTTAAGAAAAACCACTTAAAATTAACGCTTAATTAAAATTTATTAGACTTTATGTTTGTAGGGTCCATCAACTAGTCTAGGCTAGAGCCTTGATTTAGGTTGGAGAGGAAACTATTCAAGGCTATAAAAAAAACATATGAGTCTAAGCTAAGGAGTGAAAATTCTAGTAAACATGAAAGTTATCCAGGACCCCCCTCTAACATAGGGGATAAACAAGAGGTCACGTGTGGAAAGGTAGCGGAGATAACCCCTCCAAAGCTGGTCCAAGCGTAGTGGGGAACGCATATAGAGGAGTTGTCTTGGGATTCTATTGATCACATTTTCCACAGAGATTCATGGGTCTCGAATCTGTTCAAGGTCCTCAGTCATCTTCTGAAACACTTTTTTTCGATACCCTTGATAGGTTTCGAGATTGATACCCTGACCATTGCGGTCCACCCAACTGTCGATTGTACCCACCTGATGATTGGTCACGCGTTGGCAACCTAGTTTCCTTTATTCTAGTGACTTACATAGGTGACTAGAGGGGTATACCACGGTACCTAGGGTAGACATCAGGCCACGCTTTCTAGAGTATACCTGGAGGGTGCTTCTATATTCGATTTTCGCTTGCACCGGTAAGTTTCTCTAGTGTTGGCTGGTGTAACTGTTCTTCCAAATAGCTAGTGGTTTGATTTATTTATATCATAGGAACTCTTTGTAGTGTGTGTTGGTTTTCAACATTAGTAAAATCCCCAGTGTGTCATTGATATTCTCACAAAGTGAAATATCAAGAGCTTCGTCGGTCACAAAGGCTTCAGGGCATGTTGTCGGTTGAATTGGAGCCACCCCCACCACCACTAAGATGAAGAATTGACCAGCAAGGGTCATTTGAGGCGATCGGGCTACAGAAAAATACACCTGTGCCATCCCTGAGAGAATAAATCTCACATCTAGAGGATCCTACTATTTTTTACCTTGGAGTGGAAGCTCTCGGGCTAGCCAATTCTCCGATCACTGACTTGTCAGTGCATGTTGTGGTATAAGTTGTCCCCCCAAGGGTAACTCATCGCGAGAGTCAAATAGTCTTGCAAGCAACAATGGAAGCAAACGTTTCTACTTCGTCAAGGAGTCCTCACACTACCTCTATGGTTGCCACTATAGGGGGTGTCCTTCCTCCTAACGCACCTTCATTGCTCCGGACCACCATGGTCTTGACCACCTCTACTTCTGGTAGTGGTTCGATTCCATCTATGGAGACGATCACTTCTTCGTTCACCCAGAGTGGGACAGGCCCTCTGTTCTCGTACGAGATGCCTGGCTTTGATACGAACTATGTCCTCTCCTACTCTACCCTACAGACCATGGGTCTGGGGACATGGATCTCTAACTCTCCTCTTCAAGGGTCCATGGGGGGTACCTCATCCCCCTATAACTCTTTCCCTTACAGTGGGGGTCATATACCTCCATCGTCCCCCTCGCTAGGCGGTTCTCCCCAGCATCCCACCTGGCCGAACATGAAATATAGTGTGTTCGAAGCAAGTAGTCAAGGACCTTCTTCCAACACCATGTTGGTGGGTTATTTTTCATTCTCTTTGTTTGGTGTGTTTAGTAACAATGCATTCTCGTCATCTGCATATTGACCAGGGGAAACCCTTGTTTTGGATCAAAAACTCATGTGCAGGTTAATACTCTTGCATAGGGGGAAAACACCTGATCTGAAAATAGAAGCTTGACTTGTAATGCTATGAAATCACCCTCTACTTCATTAAAATAAACTTTACAGGACCTTGCACAATGTGTTAAAATATGCAAGATGATTTATGTGTTAAGTTCATGCTTCTTCTTTTCAATGTTCATGTGTGAGGAAATGTTCTTTTAAATGGTTAAATATGTTCTTTTAACAAATACACAACAACATAACTTGCATCAAATAACCCATCAAACTCACAACAATAACAAGATGATAAAGGAGTTCACCCCTCTCTGGGCTACATCTCCTTGAGCCTCCTTCAATGGACTAGGCTCTTTGGGATTAGTTTGTCAAATATTATTTTACAAGCTGCTTCTCAACTCCAATGGAAAATCAGACTGTACCATTGGGTTCAGAATACATAAAAACCCCAAAAATGACTAATAGAACTCTGAAAACGGATCTTGGCTCATCCGGTCATGACCTATTCTACATGTGGCCTTTAAGCTTCCATGAGTTTCTCTTTGGAAAAAACACTTGTAAAAGTCCTCAAATGGATCTGAAACCTATCCCAAAATGTTCAGAGCATAATAATTAGCCAAAAATGATTATTCAAACACAGAAAACAAACATAGGCTCATCTGTGCATGACCTCAAACAATGAGGTCTTCAAGCTCCCTAGAGCTTCCTGAAACTTCAATGGTTAAAAACCTACAAAATAAGTCTTCAAATGGCTATGAAAGTAGTGCCAATGGATTCAGAACGTCCAAAAACCCCTAGCTGGGCTTTTTCGGCACCTCATTTGGCAAAAAAATGAAGAAGTTAGGCCTCTTGCCATTTTCCTCCTTCAAGCTTGCTGTCTCTGGTTTGCCAAAATGCACCTATGTGTGAGTAACCTGGCTTCTGGGCATTTCCCGTGCCTAAACCCAGCACCTGTGCGCATCTCCAAAAAATGTGGCAATTTATCGAATGGTTAATGGAATTAGAGCCCCCAAAATCGAAGGTGTTGGGGGCATGGGGGCCATATGGCCACGTCCCAACGCAAAGTTAGGCACCCGTTCCAAGGTTAACCCTGGGCGTGACATGTGGCGGGCGGATGTTAAACCGTTTGAAAACCAAACTAAAACCCCACCATTTTATGGTGCATAGTCCGTATGTAATTGCAAATATTGGTTTGGAACCGAATCCCATGGTAACCAACCACCCAAACTTCGGATTGTTTGTAACCCCGTCATAAAATGGAAACTGAATGATATCAACCAAATGGAAACATAACCGGAGTATGGAACCTCGTTCATGCAATGTAATGTGGAATGTAACGAAAACATAACATGGTAAGGTTCCCGTGCAACATCTCTGTGTATCATGGTCGCATGGGCATGCACACAAAACCAAGGGCTAAAACATTCGAAAATCCAAATCCGTGTGCTCTTGGTGTATTAATCGGTAAACATATGGTTTTAACTATATAAAACCATGGGCTTTTGCAATTTTTAAACCGTTCAATACGCGCTCAGGTCACATGGTAATATGCACAAGACCACGGGCTAAAACAAATCGCGCTCTTTGTTATGTATATCGGTCATATGGTAAACAATGATACGACCACGGGTCGGGGCTAAGCCCCGGCCCGACCCCCCGCCGTATGCAACATTACACAAATTTAAATAAATTTAAATCCGTTACATAGTATGAACTACTATGGTGGTGCGTTGGCAGCGTGGACTTTGCAAAGGCTTTACATGGCGCATGGAGGTCGTGGGGTCGAGTCCGGTGGACTCCATAACCTTTTAAAGAAACACCAAACCAATAACAGGGTGCCATGTGGCAGCCCATGACTGGGCCACGTGGCACCAAAACACTTGCCAAAAATATGCCACATGTAGCATTGCGATTCGACCACTTGTCAGCCAATCCAAAACTGCCACATCAGCATGTGCCAACTCACCTCTGCCATTTCAGCGTACGATCATGCCATGTCATCATCCGTACGGACTGTATGGACTGCACAGTCAGCGTCCCCTCTTTTTTTTTACCTGTTTGGCGATTCGAATAGATCGCGATATCTCTCGCTCTCGATGTCCGTTTGAGACGAAACAAGTTGCATTGGGTTCGTGATGATGAGGGCTACGCTCTCGTTCGTTTTGAGGAAATTCTGAGAACGTTGATTTTTGAGCTAAAATTTGACCCCTGGTCCAGATTCTGATCACACCTTCCCACTGAAAGGCTTTTGGACCCACAAAATATTATGATTATCTATATGAGCTTCGATACTCTTCTGCTTTCAAGTTCTATCAATTGATTCTACTTGAAAAGTCTTTTCGACAATCACCTGGATACTTTGACATGCCTTGCACTGCAACTGACTATGTCCCTCAACCACTGTTCCCTGGCTACTGCTGACCCACTGTTCTCTCTGTGCTTGGAATACTGCCAACCTTCCCACTGAGAATCAAGTCCCTCTTGTGAACTCTTTGGCGTCAACACAATCTGCTCTCCAATGGCTGCAAAAACTTTCTTGCGACATCTTGTCACAAGTCAAGAAAACCATCAATATTGAAAACAAATTGATACAAGACTGAAAATGATGCCAACAAAGTCTTTTTCTTTTCAAAAAAACTGTCGCATCTTGTACTTCATCAAAGCACATGGTGTTTTCCTGCATCTTGGTGTACTCAAAATCAACTTACAAGCCAACAAACACCGTCGACTAAACATAAGTCGACAAAACATGATCGACACAACATAGTCATCAAGACAACTTCGACACAAGTCGAGACTCATTTGAAACATATCGACCTTCCCAAAAAAACAAGTCGACATTCATGATACACAATCATGTTACAATCATGAGTCATTCATAATGAACTATCACCAAGTTCATTGTTTATGCACACACAAAAACACATGCATGTGCATAGCTCTTCAACTCTCCTTCCAGTACAAACATAAGTACATAAAATGGAAACATGTGGGTACATAAGAGCTGAATATGAAAAATATGTATGGCTGTAACAAATGAGCATCATACCCCTCTTTTACATCCTCCTGACGAAGTTGTATAACACAAGAATGCATTCAAAAGAAATGCATTCACATGCAAACTTGCATCTTACAAGTTATGATACAGTGCTGCAACTTGTCAAACTTCAACAAAAATGAATAGATAAGGATGAAATGTGCATCTACAACAGAAAAAATGCAAGCCTTACTTAAAAAATCCAACCATTTCTTACCAAGCCAACTCAAAGGTGAATTCTTCTGTTGAAAGTCGTCTTCTTGTAAATCATCTTGACTCACATCAATGATGGAATCTCCTCTTCCATTCTTGCCAATCTCTTTATCCATCTGCTTCTTATGCTGTGGATGAGTGGTTGGATGCAATGTCCAACATTGTTCAATGAGATGACCCCTCTTCTGGCAATGAGTGCAAATCTTTTGCATGCTCTTTTCAAGTTGCCTTTGCTTGGAAAGTTTCCTGAAAGTGGTCAATCTTTTCCAACATTTTGAAACATGATGGTTATATAAACCACAATATGTACATGGACTTTTTCTTCCATTTTTACATGCACATTTATCATGCTTAACATAATCAAAAGCAACTGAATGATAAGCAGAATTATACCTTGAACATTCACTTTTATTGCCTCTTTGAGGAGGTGAATTTGAAGAGTTACAAGCTCTCCTTTGAAGTCTATCAACAATGTTCTTGTCTTCACGGCTGTCACAACTCTTTTGTTTCACACATTTTCATTCATCTTGAACACAAGCTTTGCATACTT
>ML782608.1:89474-102550 GCA_009831015.1 Picea engelmannii
GCACCCTTCAATTTTTGGTTACTTTGTATAGTTTTTGACCCTTTTGCAATGCTGTGAAATTAATTCAGTGCCATGAATGACTTCATTCCTGTTTGACGATGTTGAGTTCTTGTCGCCATGTGCGGACGAAATTTCAGTGATAATAGATGCCCCCTGATGGATGAGGTTAGGAGCATATGTATAGTCGAAATCCATCAATGTTTCTTCTACTGAGAATGTTGTTGTAAGAGAGAGCAATAGTGAGACCGGTGAGAGCAATCCTTTGGAAAAGAAAGGGACGAGTAGAACCCGACCTTCCAGAAAGTGCGTAAAATATACAACTGTGAATAAACGAGGCGGGCATGCCCCATGCTCGTGTTATGTAACTCTGAAACAAAAAATGACTGAAGTGTTGGTGTAGACAACTGCAGCGCCCTCGGGGGCGGTAATGATAAAGGAAGAAGACAATTCTGCAAAGGAACATACTCTGAATAATAGGTAATGGTCGTAGTAAGAAACAACGACGATGATGCGAGCATTGATGGCCCTACCAAGTTTAGAGGGCTTCGGAAAATGGGAAAAATGACTGCAATAGTCGCCAAGTAAGACCCACCATAACATGAGCAAGTGTTGGCGTCGAATGTTATGGGGGCCAACGACAGCAGAGAGCAATGGTGTTTCCCCCTGTGCCGTCCGAGATTCCTAATTAAATGAAGAATGAGAATCAAGATACTGTCGCCCTTCTGGAAAATTGTGCTAATGTCGACAAAAAGGGGGATGCGACTTCCAAAAGCAACGGGCTTCGTGGAATCTAATGAGGTGAGGAAGTAGCAGAGGTACATAGACGAAGTCAAAAAGTGGGAAGACTCAAGACTGCCTGTGGTTGGAGGGTGTAGGAGAGAAAAAGTGGTCGCAACCGTGTAACAAGGTCGAGTGTCCGGGGGACGACAAGACCGGTGGTAAGTTGTGCCAGAGGCGGGACAAGGTGAACAAATGCAGAGGGTAGAGGTAAGGGACCTGTGAAGTACTCTGAAGATGTGGACGATGCCGGCAAGGGTAGATGATACATAATGCTCCAACCAAGGGTGACATGGGTTGCGTGTGGCCAAAAGAAGGCAAGTCGCCAACGGTGACGACAAAAGAAAATGTAATGACAGGAAATAAAGGTGTTTGTACAATAAATAATGAATAATTTGGGGGAGAAATGTACAAATACAAAAATGGGTGCCCCAGTGTAAAAAGCGTGCCCCAAGGAGGGCAGAATGTGCTTGGGAAACTGATGAAGGGTGGGGGGCCCATTGGTGAGTTTCTGTATGAGGTGGGTGAAATGAAGGTAGGTTCACAGATGGGCAAACTGATTGTGGGTGAAATGGAGGGTTCATGATCCTGCGGAGGTGCAGGTAAAAAATAGAACCATACAGAAATAGTCTAGGAGTCTGTGTGGGAAAGCTAGCAAAATGAAGAGAAGGAGTATGTGGCTGATTCACGACATGATGAAAGACTATCGGGACTCCCATCCCTAAAGGGTAATGAAGAACAACATGAGTGTCAAAAAAGTGCCAAAAGGTGCTATGAATGGGACAACTCATGTGGGTGAGAATGCTACCGGGTTACAGTACCGAAGATGCAAATGGAGGCGTGGGTACTGCAGAGCCGGGAATGAATATCCTAGAGGTAATCGACAGAGGGCGTGACTGGAAATGTAAATGAGATACAGCGGGAAAGACTACATGCCAGTGTTGAGTATATACCTGAAGGGATGATGTTGATGAATAAGGAGCAAGTACCTGCACAGAGAACAACCAAATACCCAAAGTGAACTATATCTGAAGAGAATCAAAGATATGAGCATGTATTTGACAAATGTGACTATGCGCGTGCGTACCTGACCATGATATGAAGAAAGGGTGCCCCGTGGGCTCAGGATAAAAAGTGATCCAGGGACAGCTATGATGTAGGTGGCGGGATGTTGATCCCGTGGCTGAAGACGGTTTGAAAAATGGACACCGTGGGCTCCCGGAATGGTGAGTGGAAGTTTGGCAAAAGGCCTATATATAGCTATAGGGCCCACATTGCCACCTCATTTGTACCTGCTGCTATAGTGACTGGACGAGAAGATTGCAGAGGAGATTTGGATTTTCAGGGAGCACGAGGTATCCGATCGGTGGCTTGTGAGTGTTAGGTTAGTGGTCTGATCATCCTGCATAGAAATAGGTTTCCAATTTTTGGGCAGGGTAGGTACGGGGGGTCGTACAGGGGGTTTAAGGGGTTTTTTGATAGGATGTGGGCCCACATGCACAGGTGATTCAGTGGAAGGCGTGCATACGTGCACGCTTTTTCACTGAATATGAGCGCATGGGTGCGTTGGTAGGGTAATTTAAGGCGCGCCCTAGGGGCGCGCCTGTGAGGTGGACAGTCGCGCTCTTGAGTGCGGTTGTAAGTTGGACAGGCGCGCTCAGAAGCGCGCATGTGTAGTGCATAGGTGCGCTCAGGAGCGCGCCTGTGTAGTGAACAGGCGCGCATATATGCGCGCCTGTATAGTGAACAGGCGTGCATATGTGCATGCCTGTGGGTGATAAAACCGCTCCTAAGAGGCAAGGTTGAAAGGGGAAAAAATGAGTCTCTTTGATGCATTTGATGGTTGCATACGCTGATATAGGACTTTGTGATGTGTGCAGGTGGCTAGCAGTGACTATGGATGTTCGGTGGTGTGAGCGAGACGGGTCGCAATTACGAGATGCTGTGGCCAATGCAGGGCCTGCGGTGCGAGCGACTTTAGCAACCTGTGGGTTGCTAAAGTTCTTTGAGTGCCCGTTGATACGGGCACAGGAGTACGTACTCCAGTTCCTTCTCCAGATGTGGAGTCCGGAGTTGACTGCTTCCTCGTGCGAGGACAACAGATCCCCTTCACTGCAGTGGAGGATGTCTATTTTTTGACTGGGCTCCCCTTTCGGGGTACGCCCCTACCGGTAGAGCCTGTGCTGCTGAGGGACACAGCCCTGGTGATGATCGCTGAGCGATTTTTCTCAGGCGAGAACTACATGTCTGGGACTGTAGTGAGTGTCAATGGTATAGATTTACTGGCGCATCGTTGCATAGTGGCGATGATTGTTCGTGTGTATGGGTCACTTGCGACCTAACGGATTAGTGGTGGCCATCTGATGGTGCTGGAGAGGGTGGTGGTGGGCCGTGAGTGGTTCGCATGGAGACTGACGTTACATGCGCAGATGACCGTGCAGTTGGATCGATGTCGGTCCACAGGTACAGGAGAGTTCGTGTTTGGTTCTATCCTGGTTGCCTGGTTCTTGGAGAGGGTGTCGATGTTGCGCCCGAGGGTTGTATTAGAGGCGCCAGGGGCACGAGAGCCGCGCTTGAGGCAGTGGTCATCAGTTTTGGTTCGCCACGGTGGTGGTGAAGGTGGTCATTACTTTACAGTGCAGGCAACACAGATATGGCGGTATATGCCGCAAGTGATACTTCGGTACCCCTATGCTGGGGTCGACTTCCGGGGGGACCCAGACATGGTGTTGCCTCCTGGGGAGGCTTTTGACCATCGAGGTACGTTGAGTTTGTGTATGGTTTTGACTTATGTTATGTTTTTGAGATATTAGTCCATATGTATGTGATATAGATGCTGATATGATCTGCTTGTTTGTTGTTTTGTGCATGTGCATATGTGGAACCTCGCGGGCGCGAGGTGGAGATGCAGAGAGCACCGCTTCAGCGAGAGCCGAAGAGATTGCCACGTGGAGAGAGGCATCGGTGGGATGAGGCCGCGGGGTGACCAGCAGAGCCCGAGAGGGCAGCGAGGAGGCGCCGATATGATGAACTTGGTGCGGGGCCATCACACGCTCCTCCGGCGGTAGCCGGAGTAGATTTTGATGATATACGCCGTCGTCTGGAGACGGTGTTACAGGACATGTCTGAGGGCATGTGGATCCGTATTGAGGATGAGGGGTTCCTGGAGCAGTGTATAGGGGTACCACCACCATGGCGATCTATCGTGCGATGAGTATTTGTGCTGGCTGCCATGACTAGTGGACGCCTGCTGCCGGGGCAGGAGGGTCCTGTGGGTGATCCACCACCACCGCCTGAGGCAGGTGGGGGTGGGCCACCACCTCCTCCTGATGGAGGAGAAGGTGGGGGTGCGATAGAGGCACCCTGATGTATGATGTATATTTTTTGATTGTATATAGGCTGGTGAGCCGAGTTTTGTACCGAGGGACTATGATAGCCTGCGGGCACATGTATTTTTTTTTGTATGTAAACATTCGGATGGCCTGATAGGCCTTGATATATATATATGAGTATACATATATTTTGGAGATCCTGATGTTGTCTACATGTATTTGTTTTGTTGATGATGATGATGTCTATTCAATCTATATGCTGTGACAGGATTTGTGAGATGTTTTATGTATGTGTAGCTTGATGTGATATATGCCAATCTAGCACCATGTTAGCTATTTCATCTGTTGTTTGATTCAATTGTCTTGGAATATGTGTAAATGTAATGGAATCAAAATGTTGAGATAATAATCTAACCTGCAGGTATTTGCGAAAGAGGCACGGATCGCGTACACGGTATACATTGTTGAGCTGGAGAACGACTAATTGAGAGTCGAGGAAGATGCTAAGGTGACGAATATGATGACGCTGGGCGTCGGCTAGGAGGCCAATGACCGCAGAGTATTCGGCTTAGTTGTTGGTTGCTGGTCCCAAACAGATGTCGCTTGAATGTAGCATTTCATGTGAGGGGGTGAATAGAGCCCAAGCTGCCGAAGCAAGATTTTGCGTCCAACGGCTGGCGCCGTCAGCATAACCGATGTGGGAGGTTGGTGAAGGAAGCATCTGTCAACAACACAAAGGATAGTTTAGACGAAAGGGTGGGAGAAAAAGATTAAAAACACTAAACAAAAAAAAAATAACCTAAAGTAGAATGACTACTTTTTAAGCATAAAATTTCTTGAGGTATAACCCATTGACGGGTTCCTTGAGTGAGAGGCCTTCGGGGGAGGCCAAGATGTATGCGCCTTTGGTGAGGCAATGTTGGATGATGTAAGGGCCATGCCAAAGTAATTTGAACTTGCCATGGCCAAAGGTATCGTGAGCGATATCATAGGCCAGGACGAGGTCGCCTTCGCGAAATGATCAAAGGTTGACATGGCGATCAAAGGTAGCCTTGGATCATTTTTTAGCTGCCTCATTGTTCTGTAAGGAAGATCGACGATCTTCATCCAGAGACTCCAAGTTCAGCAAGCGCTTCTCCATTGGAGAAGTGCCAGGTAAAAGCTCAATTGCGGTGCGTAGGGTGGGAATTTCGCACTTGATGGGAAGAGTTTCCTCGACCCCATGGACTAAATGAAATGGCGTGAAACCTGTAGTGGTATTTACTGTCGTTCGATAAGACCATAGCGTGGAAAATAACATATGATGCCAATTGGTTTTATGTTTATTAACCATGCGTTGTAACATGGTCTTGAGGACTTTATTCACTGCCTCGACCTGTCCGTTTGACTGAGGGTAATATGGTGAGGCAAACTCGTGAGAGAAGCCTAACCGAGATGAGAGTTCGAGGAAGATCTCATTCTCGAAGTGTTTCCCATGATAGGAAACAAGTTGTAGTGGTACGCCAAAACGGGATATGACGTGGTTAAAGAAGAAGCGCGTTGTAGTGTCGGCGGTGTTGTTGAATGTGGGCATAGCTTCAGCCCATTTGGTGAAGTAAT
This sequence comes from Picea engelmannii, assembly GCA_009831015.1. Taxonomy (NCBI): domain Eukaryota; kingdom Viridiplantae; phylum Streptophyta; class Pinopsida; order Pinales; family Pinaceae; genus Picea; species Picea engelmannii. The sequence goes on from ML782608.1 coordinate 95,183, forward strand.
CAACGGCGACAACAATGTATTTGTGACCATTGCTAGAGGGGGGATTACAAGTCATAAAGTCGATGCCCCATTTACAAAAAGGGCCCGCAGTAATGACAGGGTGAAGAAGAGCGGGGGGAGCTCGGGCTTTGTTGGCATAGAGCTGACATTGCTCACAACGTTTCACGGCATGAATGCAATCGTGAAACAAGGTAGGCCAAAAGTAACCGGCTCGAATAATATTCTGAGCCGTGGAGATACCCGAAAGATGGCCCCCACATGCGCCGCTGTGGCAGTCGTTTAAGACTCTGTCGGCCTCGTCAATAGTTAGACAATGACGAAGAATGGTGTCCACGCCCCGCCTGTATAGGATGTCTCCGATGAGAAGATAACGGGGGGCCTGGTGGCGAATACGGCGTCGATCATCTCGTGAAAGGTGGTTACCGAACTTTTGATTTCGTAGGTAGACGAGAAGGTCACCATACCAAGGATCATCGGAAGCAATATAAAAGAGATGTTCGTCAGGAAAGTCGGTGTTGACGGGGGCACTGGTAATGTCAGAGGGAAGGGCCGTGACAAGTTCGGCGAGAACGAGGGCCTTCTTACTCTTAGGTGTTGAGAACTCGACATCGTATTCCTAGAGAATTACGATCCATCGAGCGAATTTGCCGTTAACTTGTTGACGGCTGAGCAAATATTGCATAGGGTTGGAATCTGCGACGACTTTCGTGGTGTGAAGTAGAATGTAATGGCGCAGTTTCTGGACTGCGAGGACAACTGCAAGAGAAAGTTTCTCTTCGTGTTTGTACTTCAAGTGCGGTCCCGAGAGGTTCTTACTAACGTAGTAAATGACATGTTCACGATTGTCATATCCAAGCTGGACGAGGACGCCGGCTACTGATATAGCTGATGCTGATACGTAGAGGATGTAGTCGCGATTGTAGTCAGTTGCACTAATCAAAGGTGCATTGGAAAGTGCTACTTTCAGATCGTCAAATGACTGTTGGGCATAGTCGTCCCAGTGAAAAGGGATGTCGTGACGTAGTAAGCGAAGGAAACCGTGTGCGCAGATGGCGTAATCTGGGACAAAGTGTCGAAAAAAGTTAGCTTTGCCCTGAAGACTCTGAAGTTGTCGTAAATTCCGAGGAGGTGGAATGTCGATGATAGCTTTGACTTTGAGGGGGTCCACGGTAATACCGATTTGGGAAACGATAAAACTGAGGAGGCGCCCTGCGGTGACGCAAAACACACACTTGAGAGGATTCAAGTGGATGTTGTACCGACGACACCGTTGAAATACGATTCATAAATCGTCGAGATGTTGGGTGCGTTTCTTGGAGCGAGCTATGAGGTCGTCCAAGTAGGCAAGGATGATCTCAGCCAGATCATGAAATATGTATGTCATGGCCCGCTGGAAGGTTGCACTGGCGTTTTTTAAGCCGAAAGGCATGACACGATATGAAAAGGTACCCCATGGGGTAATGAATGCAGTTTTATACTAATCGGCTGGGTGAATTTGAATTTGGTTATAGCCAGAGAATCCGTCCATGAAGGAGAGAGCCTCGTGGCCGGCACAGTCGTCGATAATTTGATCGATGAAAGGTGTTGGAAAGTTGTATTTTGGACATGCGTTATTGAGATCGCGAAAGTCGGTGCAAACGCGGATAGTGCCCTATTTTTTATCGACGGGTACAGGGTTGGAAACCCATGAAGTGTAAGCGATGGGGTAAATGAACCCGGTCGTACATAATTTGTCAATTTCGGCTTTGATAACCGCGGCCTTAGATGGGTGTAGCGGTCGTTGTTTCTGGCGAACTGGTGTAATTTCAGGCCAGGTGTCGATGCGATGTTCGACAATGGATGGGTCGAGGCCATGCATCTCCGTGTATGACCAGGCAAAAATATCCCTGTATTCCTGGAAGAGGGTTTTATATGCGGCGATTTCCTGAGGAGTGCAAGCAGCTCCAATGATGATTTCTTCGACGACGCCATTTTTAACAGAAATGTCGATTTTGATGGTGGGGGAAATGTTGGCCATATTACCTTCTTCAAAAGCGTCATGGGAAGGAATGGGGTTGTTGAACCAATCGATAGGCCCGGACGGGATAAAATATTTGGTTTCGACTGCGTAAATGGGGTTTTGGTTAGGAGGCATGAGGGCTTCCTGTGGAAGGAAGAGTGCACGATGATGTAGTGCTTCCCAGGGAGAGTCTAGGCATTGTATCTCTTCCAGGATTTCCTCGTCGCATTGGAAACACCGGGAATACAAGGGGTCGTGAGGAGTGATCTCAGCGCTAGTGTGATTTCCCCCTGCTGGAGAAGCAAGGGGAGTGATGCAAGCAGATGATGAGGGTTCACTCGTCATGAACCATATATTGAAGTACTGAGGAGTACCTATGGTGGTTGGGTGGAGAGTGTCCATGGGAGAATGAACAGGAGAGTTAGGGGGATTGCGGGGTAAATCCTCAGAGATGTCATTAAAGAACCATGGAGGCGTTGGGAGCGCCTCGGGCTTTGGAGAAATGACATGAAGATCCTCGAGTGACGAAGTAATGTCAAGTATAGCCTCTGCAGGTGGGTGAAGCAGGGTCAATTGACGTTGCCTGTATGCAAGGATCATAGGACACTGGTATGTAAAATGAGTTAATGAATCGCAGAGAGAGCAAGGGCATCTCATACGTTCATTAACTGAAGTAGTGACATAGCGAATGTCAGTGATATTTGTTGAAGAGGACGTAGCGGGGTGTGGGTTGTTCTGGAAGTTCTGGCGCACAGCCGCTAATGTCTGCTGAAAGCGCGATAGCGCTGGGCAATGATGGGTGTAATGGCCAAATTCTGAACATATGGCACATGCAAATTTGGTCCTCAACCCTTTATTACTGGAAGGATTGGTGGTAGTAGGACTAGAAGTAGTGATGGGTGTTGTGGGAGTTTGATTGAGTGGAATCAAATTCCGTAATTCAGGTAGGGATGGACAATTGTTAGTTTGGTGGCCCTCTTTCTCACATAGTGCGCAAGGTGGTGGGATGCGTGGAGGAAGTGGAGCGGTGGGCTCTTTCTTCTTCCGCCTGCCCCCAACTATAATAGGGGGGTAAGGGAGTATGGGGGTAGTGAGTGGGGGGGGGGTGCGGGTAAGGATAGGAATTGTCATGGGAATTCCTTCCTGTGGTCGAGGGACCATCTCTGGTGGGTGTAAATACCAAACTGGTATTGCTAACACCATATTAGGAAGTGTGAGTGTTGTGGCTACCTGAAAGGCTTCAATACCTGGTGGAGGGTAAAATAAGGGAATTTGGGTGAGGGGTTGGGGGAATCTTTCCCAGGCGGGATTATTCACCTGAGGGGATGTGGTCTCGTGGACTGTTGAGGTCGACGAGTGCGCAGGAGGCTCCGGCTGGAGTGGTTCTGTGACTATTGAGATGTCAAGAATGATTGCAGCCTCCTGAGAAGTAAGAGCATCCTTCGTGTGAGTTCCGTTAGATTAGACGACGCATACTTGATTAGGAGGAAGGAGTGGTGGTGCTCCATGATACGTCCCTAACAAGGATGGATCTTTAAAAATCCCAAGACCCATCTCGACGAGTGGATATGCGTCTTTGTTGGTGTGAATGAGAGGAAGAATGTTATCGAGGTTGGCAGATGGGTTCGGCTCATAATGTGAGACTTGGTCGATGGTTACAATCTTTCCGTTGTGGGGGAAAATGATTGTCCAAAAGACGGATGATGCCACTGTCTTCATAGCATACATGTAGCTACGTCCAAACAAGATATTGTAATCGAGCGGAGCGTCGATAACTTCGATATCAATGAGAATGGTTTTTCCTCCGAGTTCAATGGGGACATTTTGAAAGAGCCCTTCAGGAGATGATGGTCTTCCGTCGTAAGCTCGTAATGTGATGGCAGAGGGTATGAGTTCCGGGGAACCAAGTTTCTGCCATACTGTTTTGGACATGATGCATGTAGATGCACCTTCATCGATGATACACCGATGAACTGTGATGTTCCGTATTTTTACTGGTAGTTGAATAGCGACCAAGGCGGGAAGACGAGGTTCGCTATTGTCAAGATCAAAGGTGATGAGTCGAGTATCTGCAGGGTCGACTGCCCCCAAGGCAGAAAGTAGAGAATTTCATTGTGTAGGGAAAGTCTGGAGGACTTCCAAGACTGACATGGCAGTCGGGGATTGCGCTAAGTCATCTACCAAACTATAATTATGAGCTGCCCTAGCCTGTGGGTTGTGAACGTTCCTGCGCAAGGGGATGCGAGGGATGCGTAATGGTGGTTCGGGGGAAGGGTGAGGGATCATCAACGGGGGTCCCGTTGGTTTAGGGGTTGTCTCTGGAGAGATAGGAGTAGACTCAGCTGGTGTCTGATACTGAAGATTCTGTGTTTGCATAAGGATTTCTTCTTCACTGGTGAGGAGAATTGTATGCTCTACTGGAGTGTTAGGGTTGTGGTATTGTCCCGCCTGAGGTGGGGGATGGTGTGCATCCTTTTGGGTGTTTATCACCCCTTGATGTGGGATAGGATTTTGTAGCACGACGGGAGGGGGTTGTTTCACATACTGTTGTGGTGCCTGCTGAGGGGCAGTTTGTGCAGGGGTATGGGGAAGACTACCTGAGTCTTTCAACCTTTTGAAATCAGCGATTTGGGGACAATGGTGAGTGTAATGACCGAACTCGCCACAAAGAGCACAAGGGTGGATGGTTTTAACATTGTTTCGCCCTTGGCGTTTGTTTTTATTGCCCCCTTGGGGGTTTTGGTTCCCTTGGTTATGGTTGCCCCCAGTGGGTTGGTGCTGTGGGGGTTGATTCCCGCTTTGACCAGGGTTGTTGTTATTCCTGTTCCGTCCTTTCTTCTTGGTATTGTTCGAAGGGTGAGTTGGGTTGGCTGTGTTCAACTGTTCAAAATTCTGGTACTGTTGAGCAGCAGAAGGTTGAACAAAATTTACCCCTGCATGTGGATGTGGGGGAGCCATGGGTTGTGGAGGACCAGGAAATGGGAAGTATGGATTTTGTGGTGGTACCGATCCATAAGGTACATAGGAAGGCGTAGTGCTTTCACTAGTACTATAAGCTGATGTTGAGGGAGTACCACTATTTGGAGGAATAGGTGGATGTATGGGAGGTGTCGGTGGTGGTCCACTGATGGGTGGGGGTATAGCAACAGGATATGGTTGTTGATAAGGGGGTGGGGGGTAATAAGGAGTGCCCCCATATGCCGACATCGGTGGTGGTTGGGGTTGTGGACCATGGTGTGTGGTGGTACATATTAGTTCGTCTGCTGAATGAGACATCCCAGGTTTGTCTTGGCCAAATGGCACAGGTTTTGGAAGATCATGAAGTACTGTGTATAAGTACCCTAACTGTGCGTAGATAAGGTCATATTGTTGGGCCTTAATAATGGCTTCTTCTTCGGACTAAGGGAAGGTGGAAGGGACATCCTTTCCAAGGAGAGCGACAAGTGATCTAAGAAACCAGTCGAGGCATTGTTGCTTGGTGGTTTTTGCTTTACACAAACTACGTCGCCTACGCCACTCATGAATGTGGTCAGCGATGTGGGTGGTTGAGGTCTGTTTGAATTTAGACAGTAGTTCTAGAACATTGTCATGGCGGATGGGTAATTGGAAGAAGGTCAAGAATGCTTTGGCCAATGACTCAAAGGTCGTATGTGACCCTGATTTTTCTTCGACATACCATTTGGCTGATGGGCCGGTAAGTGTGCATTGAAATAATCGCAGTCTAACGGAATCATCCATAATGCTATTGGAAGAACACCATAGATGAAAGGTCATGACATGGTTGGCGGGGTCATCCCTCGCCTTTCCTTCAAACTTTGGTATGTCTGAAGGAAGTTTTGTTGGCATTGCAGGCCATGTGGCGTCATGCAATATAGGATCATTGGTGAGCTTGGTGAGATCCGGTATGTTGAGAGAGGCCAAGTATGGCATCTATAGTGGTGGGGGAGGGTTAGCTCCAGCCATATTGTGTTTTGAACCTGACCCTTGATGGGGACTAGGTGGGTTGGTGCTCCCTCCTTGAGAGGAAGTGGGTCCCCCGCTTCCGTGTAAAGGAGAGCGAGTGAGTGGATGACCTTGGGAGGATGACCCAAGTAATGTAGAACCAAGAAAAGCTAATCCTAAGATGGTAGCACTCACAGGAGTGTGTGAAGGAGGTACCGATGAGCGGGTACGACCAGATACTCCCCCTAATATAGGAGGGATATTGAGCAAGCGTCGTGAACGACGGGGGTTCTGTGGTTCCCCTATGATGTCAGACTAGTTGTGTGAATGTGTGCAACAAGTGGTGTGAGAAATATAGAACCAAAAAGATTTTGCGTTGAATGTTTACACAATATATATCCCAATCAAACAGTAATCAAATGTGCATCATACATAACCTGAGAAAGAAGCATATATATGGGTAAGTGGGTTTTGTCCGCGTGGGGAAAAAGAAAGAAAAATGCTCGTGTCCTAGAATACGTAACGTCCTTCCTCTCCAATAGCACTGGACCTTCCAATAGTTCTCAACAGTGGGGTCTGAAGTCACCGGAAGAGAGACTAGTAAAGGATGAAAGAACTGGTTATAATGAGGGGTAGAGGGGGCATATCCCGAAAGAGATGGCGATATTTACCAATAGCCACAAAAAATCCAATCAAGGTGTAATTGCAGCCCACAATCGCCACCTGGGTATATTTCCTACAGTTGGTCACTAGGTACCTCGGTCAAAGTGCGACATTTAGATTTTCGGCCTAAGAAATGGGTCACGGGCTGGATCCCGTCCAAGAGGTGGGTACCTCAAGGGGGGATGCACAGAACAACTGGACCTCGGCCTTCAACCCTTCACGGGTATCTCCCTGCCTTATGGTAATTGGAACACTTGACTTGGAGGATTTGAAGTTCCCTATTTGTCAACTTCTATGTTTGAAAATGTGAGAACCAGATAACGGGGAGTTATTTGGATGCCTATCCCCGAAATCCTACCTAGACTAAAAACTTCTTTTGGTACCTCCTGTGGAGGAAAACTTAGTGAGTTTTTAGAATTTTTTTAGATAAAGTTGTTTTGTGAGGCTGGGGGTGAAAACCAACCTCGTTTGATTAAAAGTGGGAGTGGATAGTCCTGTCAAGAAAAGATGGGGTTTTTTCGGAATCTCTTTGGAGGAAACGTACTTAGACCTCCACGTTTCGAGAAGAGGCTATGTGAGTGATGAGAAGTGACTTTTGTGTGTGAGTGAAAGTGTACCAAGTTTTAGTTATTTAGATGTCACCTTGCAGCATGTGGACTTCGCTTGGTCCTTACAAGAGTGTGATTACCTAATTAGCTAGATGTCATTGGTACAACCTTGCAGAATTTTAAAAGCCCTAGGAAACTAGCATGTGGACATGTGGT
>ML782608.1:103238-122931 GCA_009831015.1 Picea engelmannii
GAGGAAATCCGGATGGATTTCTCTCAATTCTCCCTTGAATTGACTGGTTAGCAGGTCGGCAGAGGCCGGTTTGTGCACCTGCAAGTTAATGAAAGCAAAAGGAAAGCAAAATAAACCCAAATGAGGAAGGAATTGATACCTAAATCCCCATTATGGTCGCCAATCTGTTTGCACCCAATTCATCACCTTGTGAGAAAATAAAGGGTGCTTACATGCCCTGTTGGGTCTTGTAGAGCATGACAGCTGTAGAGGAAAGGGTTAGAGAAAATAAAACAAAACTATAAGCAAGAATTAAATTAAAACAAACTAAAACTATGAGCATACGGATAAAGAAATAACAAACACAAAAATACCAATATCACCAATGTTTTTAGGCTGATCAATTGATGAAATCAAAGCACAATGAAGAAAGGGGACTATGAGTCCCTTCTTCCTCCAAAGGAAGACTCTTGTGTCCTCACAAACTTGCTCTCCTTACAATGAGAAAATGAGAATGACGGTGAAAGAACTCCAAGCACATCCACTCAATGGAGAGGTGAATGGNNCTATGAAATGGTGCCAATGTGTTATTGTCAAAGAATGAGTCCTTAACAATCTTAGCAGCATAACAATACATGAAATTCCTTGAGAAAATGATGTTTCTTCATGGCTTTTTATAGCATAGCATTGGGTGATTATGTAACTCCTTTGAGGTGTGAAAAGGGGATCTTTAGGGCTTAATTAGGTCTTTGACTAGCCTACCATGCAGATTCAACTCAGATTTGGGAGTCAAATCGGCTTGGGAGTTGATCTAGAAGTGGTTGGGAGGCCGACCAATTCCATAAATGCGCTGTTTAGCAGGTGCGCGGGTTTTTGCGCCAACAGCCGCGCGTCGTGCACGCATGCGCACATTGTACATTTCTGTTCCACGCATATGCACACACACCTAGCTTCTGTAAAGCACCCTTCAATTTTTGATTACTTTGTATAGTTTTTGACCCTTTTGCAATCCTGTGAAATTAATTCAGTGCCATGAATGACTTCATTCCTGTTTGACGATGCTGAGTTCTTGTCGCCATGTGTGGACAAAATTTCAGTGATAACAATTTGTTTGTACTTTCTTTAGCTAGATATCCCATGCAGGTTCCCATGAAACACTAACATGGTATCAGATCTATGCTTCTTGGAGCAAGTGAGACAAGCCAACGAATAAGAAAAATCGGTGTTTTGGCAAGCTGAATCTGTGGTCGTACCTTTCAACATTTATTCCTCCAAATATATTACGTTTTGGAGGAAACGACTCATTAAGGAAGTAAATCAGCCCATTCTGGAAGTGGGTTTTCAACCGTTTGGCAAGATTCCTCACCCTTTGCTCAGAAATTAAGCCGTAAGACAGCCTCCTGAAACTGATACGAATTCGTGGTCGTACCTTTCTACATTCATTGCTCCCAAAATATGACGTTTTGAAGGAAACGACCCATGGGAAAAGTAAATCGGCCCATTTTGTAAGTGGGGTTTCAACCATTTGGCGAGATTCTTAACCATTTTCTCAGAAAATAAGTCGCAATATCATCTCCTGAAATTGATACGAATTTTCACTTAAAGTTCCCTTTCTGCCGTGATTTCTTAATTTTTCACTTGCAGATTGAGAGTATATTTTTAGGGGTTCTTATAAACAGTGGGAGAGATGGATAGGAAAATTTTTATACGTTCAAACTTGGTGGTAATACTCACAACATACATTTATTTTGATTGGAAGCCCAAGGCAGAATTCCAACCCAGAAGGAGAGGATTGTATAATTTGACGATGACAACAGAAACAAAACCTACATCAGCGATTGAGAAGATGAGATGGGTGAACCGTAAGGATGAGGCCATAGGAATACTTCTTGAGTTAATCTCCACTGATTTATGGTTTCATGTTGCTACATGCAAGACTCCAAACGAGATCTAGACCACCTTCGAAGGACTCTTTGGAAAGCAAGATGAGATGCGAGGTCATATGCTTGAGGTACAGTTGAATACCTTAGACCCTAAAAGTTTTGATAATATACAAGCTTTTTTTACTAAATTTAAATCTTTTCTATTGAGCTTGGCTGAATGTGGTATTGATTAGTCTACATAAGAGAAACAACTTATTCTAACAATCTTGGCCAAGCTAGGACCATAATACGTTGTATATGTCTCCAATTTCCATTCTGGCAGATGTCTTTTTGGAACAAATTAGAAAATGCCTATGTTGTCTTAGTTCATTGAGTCTCTTACACAAGAGTAGACAAAACTCATACAGATGGACCTCATGAAATATCCCAAAGCACATGCACTCACCATGCATGATGGAAAAGGGTCATCCAAACAGAATGGGAAGGAGGGATATTCCAAACCCTTCAATGATTCTTCAGGTTCCAGAGACTCTTCAGATTCCAAAAAGAAGAAGAAAGGAAAATAGTGCACTTACTGCAATAAACTGAATCATGAAGAATCCACATGCATGAAGAAATAGATCGATCTTATGGCACAGACAGTTCAGCAGAACAACCTTGGAGACTTCATTCCTGAAGGAGCCAAGAAGAAGAAGGAAGAAGACCATGTGCCTAAGAAAGGTAATCATTATGATCTGGTTGCAATTAATTCCTCATCTAATTCATGGATTATAGATTCTGGTGCATCCCATCATATGGTAGCAAAAGGGGAAGTTTTCTCTTCTTTGAGTCCATGCTCAAGACCCCCTATTCTCATGGGGGATGACACTCCAATAGCAGTAGCAGGAGAAGGGAGAGTGGAACTCTACAATGGAAGTTTTGAAAATGTTTTACATGTTCCAAAGCTTTCCATGAATCTGCTCTCAGTTTATCAGATCACTCAGAAAGGTAAAAAGGTTGAATTTACATCAGATTCAGTTTCAATAATTGACATGCATGAAAATTCCATCATTTCAATTGGTGAGGTGGATCACAAGTCAAAGTTGTATAAATTCACTAAGTTTTTTTACGATGGATCCTCTATTCTAATTAAACATAAGGAGAGTACTTTGCATGCACCTCCAGTGCAACATGCATATACTATTGTTCTTCCATCAGTTTCAGACATCAAAGATGATTCCATACACGTAGATTTTGTACATGGAAATAAGTAGGTAGTACACCCAGATAATAAGCCAATGTCGAAGCTTCAGCAGATGCCCAAGAAGACACAAACCACACTTCAAGTAGCAGGAAAGCTTGCAGGGAATCCATTAGATTCGAGGATGACTCGATCTTAGCATGAGGAGCCTTCTCATGTACTTTCAGCTTCAGAACCTGTGATGCCCATGCATTGCTATATGGTTCAATCTACTGATCCACAGACCTACAATAGGGTTGTGGGAAATCCATTATGGAAAGAAACCATGCATAAGGAGTATGACTCACTTCTAAAGAATCAGAATTCGCATCTAGTTCCACTTCCACGAGAAAGGAATATTTTCAGGTGCATATGGTCACACAGGATCAAGAGGTACAAGGCTGGACAGGTTGTCAAAGGACTTCATCAGATCCATAAATATTTCTATATCTTCACGAAGACTTTTAGTGAGCAAAAGTTTCAAACTTTGCGGGATCGTCTTGCAGTGAATAACATAGTTGCCTAGCAGTTGTCATTTTCTTATTTTGATACATTATCTTTTGAGGGGGGGTTTTGTTCCCACGTGGTTTTCCCTCTTTCCTCACTTTTATTCAGTGTTCATTAGTTGCATTGTACATGAGTACCTAAAATGGCCTAGTATTCAAGACTCATGTTTTACTCCATAGTGATGTTCAGGGGTGTTGGAGAAATTTCTATTTTCGACACACTAGTTCAGTGGGAGTTAACTGACTAGTTCTATTTTAGACTTTCTATTTTTATCATCACTATTATGAATGCATGCAATCCTAAGGAAAGCTAACTTCTTGATTGTTTTTATTAATTATGGAATGTTCTGCCCTATGTATGAGTGTATTCCACTCATTCATTGTATCATATTGATCATGATCTATGTATCAATCATCAGCTCATTGGAGTAGTGTGAATATATTTTCTCATTCTTCCATATTGAATCCCTCTTCCTTTCCTGATAAGCTTTGTTTGTACTTGCTTTAGCTAGATCTCTTGTGCAGGTTTCCATGAAACGCTGACAATCGTTATATCATTGTAGCAGTACACTACTTCACAAAGTGGGTCGAGGCTATGCCAATGTTCAAAGATGATGGCGAAACAAAAACTCTCTTTATTTTTAACCATATTGTAGTAAGGTTCGGCATCCTGAGGGATATTGTCACTGACCATGGCAGCCACTTTCAGAAAAAAATGATGTCTGAGTTAACATCAAATCTTGGGTTGAGGCAAGAGAATTCATCACCCTACTACCCACAAGAAAATGGTCAGGTGGAAGCTGTGAATAAGTCCCTCAAGACTATTCTGCATCGAATGATCAATTCAACCAAGTCAAATTGGCATTTGATGTTGTACTCGATGTTGTGGGCCTACCGAACGTCTGTAAAGACTACAACCGGTTTCTCACCTTTTCAACTCGTTTATGGGCTAGAAGCAGTCTTTCCAATAGAGTTCCGAGTCCCATCTCTAAATTTGGAAGTACAGTTATTGCTAGACACTTCACCAATTGAGGAACGCTTATTATATCTCAAGCAACATCATGAGCAACATCATGACATAGCCTTGGCTAACGAGGCTCACAAGTAAAAACTCAAGTGTCAGTATGATCAGTTTGTTTGTCCTCAGATTTTCTTCGAAGGTGACCTTGTCCTGGTCTATGACCAAGATAAGGATCCCCTCGGGTCAGGCAAGTTCAAACCTATGTGGTTCATACCTTTCATTGTGAAGGAGGTACTAAAGAAGGGAGCTTATCATCTAGTTGAATTCGAAGGGAAAGCTCTAGCAGAGCTTAGAAATGGGCTCTACCTATTGTCCCTTGACCAAGTTTTGAGGATTCTTGATCATGTTTGATGTACTTTTGGGACTTCGACAGGCTATCGAAGGCAAAGCGCAAAACAAAATAGAGATCGTAGGATCTCGTCCATTTTTAGGGCCCTTTTTGGGATTCAGGATTATGTAATGGGTATGGGATGTCGGCCCATGGTTTTACCCATGTTTAGGCCTATTTTGTAATGTATAAATAAGTAGCTAGGCGATGTAAGAAAGAGACCTAGTAGGCCAATGTTCTAAGTGCTAGAGTTGGATCTATGTGATCAAGAGTTGTAAGTGCTTTGTGCATATTGTGTGAGGCTTTCAAGGCTAGTGCAAGTAACTGTAAGAGACTGTGTGAAGGCTTGGTGTTGCACCCTAGCGAGAAGAAAGAGGATCTGGTGGAGTGTAGGCATATCTCTTGTCTTCTTCAGAGTAGAACTTAGATGTTATGTGCCTGTAAGAAGCTTGACCAAAGATAATAAAGAAGAGAAGAGTTGGTGGACATAGCCCTAGGGTGGGGGTGAACCACGTACATGCTATTTTGCTATGCTTTGTGTGATTTATTGATGTGTTTTTGTGTTTACTTTCTTAGTTCTTTAATATCGATGAATGATATGTTGACGCTTAGTGATTAATAATATGGATGGATGTTAGATTTGGCTTATGTACATATGATTAGTGCTTAAATACCTTAGCTTTGAATGAGTACTGTGATACTTTGTAATTAGGGTTTAACTGCGTTCTAAGTAAAACTGGATATTGATGAATGTTAACTGTTGAGTGCTATGTTAAGTGTTAGAATCACAGATCTGTGTCCTAGCTAAGGTTGCAGACATCTGAGTCCTACAACCACCCCTGCCTCTACCTCGGGTGAGACTCCATCTGCTTCATAGGTGTTGCCGAAAGGGCTGGTAGTTAGGGTTTTGTTGGTGTGTTGTTGTAGCATTGAACCCTGGGTCTGTCCCTATGCCAACAAATGGTTCCATTGTCGGGACCTGAAACTGTGATTTCTGGGAACTAAGGAAAAATAAGCTTTGTGAGAAGATCTAACCTGAAATTGTGAAATCCCTATGCATAGATATGTCACTCTAATGCGCAATATTCTACTCGATCTGTGAAGCTCTGTGCTAGGAAAAGAAGTCCAACTTAAAGAAAAGAGGTAAGATCTGAATGCTTTGTTCTCTGATATAGGTGAGAATAGTGAAAAGTTTTAGATCTGGAAGCTTTCTGCTTTCCTGAAGATAAGATTAGTGGAAATTTTTGTTTCTAAAGTATGGATCTGGGTATGTTTGATAAGATTTTTCCTAGCTTGAAAAAGAGGGCATTAATAGAAGAAAGAAGATTCGATATGAGTAGATCTGATAAGAATAGTGAAAGATATGTTATACCTATGCATAGAGAGAATGTTTGGACTAACAAATGGATGCAATATCCTAGAAAGAATTTTTTGTAGGTTAGCTACCATGATCCTAGTTCACAGTACAAGAGAGGTTGGGGATCATTTAAGAGAAAGAGAGTATTAACCCTTTGTTACAGTTGTAGAAGACCGGGACATCTGGCTAAGGAACGCCCTGGTAGAAGGCCTAGTTTCCTCTATTGCAAAGCTATGGACCACAAAGTTTTGGATTTATCTAGAATGATTGCTAAGGTTGAAAGGATGAATATGAGACAAGAAGACCACGAGAAAGGTCAAGCAACTGAAACCATGGCAGAACCCCAGAAAGAATCACAAAAAGTATTATTACAGATGAAAGAAACCTTGAATGACCACCAACATATCAACTTATCATATATCTTTAAAGAAAAAGAGTTCATTGAAACAAGAATAGGAGACCTCGACATTGACTGTGTTCTGGATGAGGAAACACATGTGAATATCATGATAGAAAGAACTTGGGAACTTTTAGGGTAACCTGTTATGATTCCTTCATTGGGAGGAATAATATTATTCAGAGGAAAGTTGATAACCCTATGTGGAAGACTTACCCAGATATCTATGAGTGCTCATGGAACTTCGACGGAGGAATAATTTGAAGTTGTTAAATTTTTTGAGAACAACGCTCCATTTGCTATGTTACTATGAAAACCTTGGATTGAAGGAGATCAAACAAGAAGGAAAGAAGAAGAAGTATTAGAAAAAAAGAAGCAAGAGTTGAAAGATTTCATGACTAGGAGGATCACACACTTTATTGAAGAACAGGAGAACCAAGCAAAGCTATTTAAAACTAGGGACTTGGAAGTCAAAGTAGGAAGAACACTAGAAGACCCACAGAAGACTAAAGTACCTATTCCAGATACAGAAGAAGTATTACTCCTGATTTCTAGGAAAGAATCTCACCAATGCAAAGTTACTCTACCAAAAGAAGATAAGAATCAGAATGGAAAGAGGAATATCGAGACGAAGATCACTGGAAAGAAGGCTCGAAAACTAAGTAAGAAGAGAGATAAGAACGAGAATTTATAGAAGTTTCCAGAGGGAACTTCACAGAAGGAAAATTTTCAAAATTGTAACTTCGTCGAGATATCCAAACAATGTCACATGGCACTTCACCATGGAAAATAAATATATTCGTTGTAAACAATATAACCATTAGACTAACGACCTGAATGGGTAGAAAGGAATTTATGGTCAGAAAGCTCTTCACCAGACCATTGGGACCATGCCATAATAGACAGAACTGAGTTAATGAAGGCTTCTCACCCATTCCAAGAGATTTGTTTCCAAGTTATCTATTTATCCCGTCGCGCCACGCAAGGAGAACACTTTTTCCAACGATGAATATCTAAGCCCGTAGACTAGTTGATTTCTCACAGTGATCATCACGCTATTTCCATCCATCCCCTTGCATTGAGAAATTATTCTTCGAACCCAAGATATTCAACCACGAGGGTGTATGTTCGAAGAACTTAGCACACTCAAAGAGTCTATGAAGGAAGTACTCATCGACCTCATAACTGAGAGAGTCATGTCTGAAAGAGTGATGTCTATTGGTGTACAAGCATCATTGACGAGAGGAGTGCAAGCCTCTCCGTCGAATGCTCGCATAGCCGGACCATCCCAAACATCAACAGAAAAGAAAACCAAACACAAAGATGACCTAGCCAATGCAAATATGATCCTGGCCATATTTCCCAATTACATCCTTCCTATGGCTGACATGGTGAGTCGAGATAGTGTGCCAAGATATTTTGAGTACTCTATGGTTATTTTGTACCTCCTGAAGGGGATACATCCAGTTCAAGAGTAGCAAGACAAGATCGCAACGTTGAAGTTCAATGACTTCAACCTCGAATATTGCAAGAACTATAGTATGCTCACCCCGTATAAATACCTAACCATGATGAAGGGGAATAACTCAAAGATAATTCACCAACCATGGACGATGAAACTCGCGCATTCCACCCTGTTAAACATAATAAAAATCCCACACTTTGGAAGGCACCAGGAAGTGAACAAATGTGTCAAGCTATTGCTTTCATGTTACCATGGCAACTACTTATGGATAGGCCGTCGTATTACAGTTGATACGACATTGATCCATAGGATCACCAGATTAAGTATGCAAGGACCCGACCTGTAGGAGTTCTATCCAAGAAAAGCCACAGATCGTGCACTAGCACAGAATATCAAGGATACATACGACGATGTTGAAAAGGGGACGCAAGGCTACAAGGTAGCCTCCATCCAGAATGGCATAGTGCACCTATCCTGCTAGATAATAGCCAGAAAGTTAGTAAGGAAGAACATACTGACGTGGGTCACAGGCTTTGTCGTTGACCTCACAAGGAAGTGCATGGAACGCCTACAGATGAATGGGCGAAGTACCTAGTTAATCAACTGGAAATAGACTGCCGCGAAGCACAGGATCAGGGCTACGAGTTTCACTTTAGCTAGATCTTGATCCTCATCACTTTTGTTGTCTAGGAGATTCTGGAAGGTGCAACCTTTCCGGATATTGAACCATTCGAGATGCTTTTTGCGAAGTTCACCACACTCTGTTACTCGAGTCTAATGAATAAACAATGGTAGTCAAATGTTATTTTTCACACATATTACCTTCAACTAAAGAGATCCATCAAAGCTGAACCTTGCATGACTCCGAACACCCTACAGAGGTTCCAACCCATGATGAAGTTTTGAACATATCGTCACTTCATCTACATTACAGTGCAATCCGATGAACATAAGGAGAAACTTCAGTCGTACTACAAACTCACGGAAGAGGACCTTGAGGATATCACTAAGGACTGGTTGGCATACCTCCTTATTCTGGTAGACCATGCCGATAGGTCTGACCCTGACAGCCTAGAGACCACGCACAAATAAATTGACACACCCGGACCCAACAGAATGAAGAAGACTGAAGAGGTCCAAGATTTAAGCAGCACCTTAGGAAATACTGCTTCAGTATCACCTGACCGAGGGGGTGATGATGAAGTAGAAGAGATAAATTGAAAAGGAGTTGAATAGGAGAAATGCAAACTAACACTGCCTAGAGATGAAACCAATCCCCTAAAGAAGAGGAAGGTTTCTCCTCCTAAACCTTCTTCCTGGAAGAAATCAAAATCCACCATAACCAAGATGAAGACTGTGCTCACTACTGATGATTTTGACTTCATCATAGCAGCCCTAAACAACGCTTCGCTGGAAATCGTGGAGAAAAAAGAAGCTAATAAGGAGGAAATGTATGACATAATTAAGGTCAAATTATGAGGGGTACAACAGGCTCTTCAGTCCATTCGCGTAGTGTCCACTATGCCCCTAACATTAGGAGAACTAGAGTTAGAAGATGAACCAGCCCAAATCCATCGACTAGATGATGCGGTCGAAGCTCACCTTCATCACGCTTAAGAAGAAACAGAAAAAGCCACCTCTGCCTTGATGCAAGTTCAAGGTGTAATCGTAGAAGAATGTAGAGTTGCAGACTAGAAGAAGGTTTCTCTCTAGGAAAAGTTTGAATAAGAGAAAGCATAGATGCAACAAGAAAAAGAACAATTGCTTGCAGAGCAATTCGAAGTGAAAGAAGCAGTCAACAGAGCCCTCCACTCTGTGACAGGATTAGAAACATGGGCAGAAGACCAAGTCACACATCAAGTAGAGAAGCTCACAGAAGCTATCCAATAGCTACAACAATGAATATCAGACATAGATCTCTACACCATACCCGACACCCCGTAGGATGTAAGGGATCAAAGAGAAGAAACTACTCAAAGCGCAGTTGAAAGAATAAAATCCCTTACCATGGAATGCAAGCAACTGAGTGATCGTTGTGTCCAGACATATGAGTGACTCACTGAGAATCCAGAATTGAAGGCACTGAAATCACAGCTATACGAAGAGAATCAACAAGCAAAGACAATACATGCGCAGTTGAATCCACTGTCAGCTGTGGAAAGAATGAAGCGATCCCAAGAGCAGCGCACTTCCAAACAACAGGTCCACACTATTCAAAGTAGAGTTATGGAAGTAACTCAAAGGCTCCAACCTATACAAGATGAGTCTTACTAACTATTCACAGAGATCGAAGGACGAGGAGCGGAACTAGAGAAAATCATCACTGCAGCTAAACAATGCCTAGAGGGAACTGTCAACGAAGCAGTCATCCAAGAGTTCGTTGAACAAGAGGTCATGGTACAACAACAAGTCAAGAAATCTTGGGCTAAGATCAAGGATTTTGAACTAGAACTAATCATATCAGAGTGACTCAGGATGAGTCACAGGTGAGTGTTGGGGGCCTGTTGGAACTTGACCAAGTTTTGAGGATTCTTGGTCATGTTTGACCTAATTTTGGGACTTCAACAGGTTGTCGAAGGCGGAGCGCAAGACAAAATGGAGATCGTAGGATCTTTGCCACTTTTAGGGCCATTTTTGGTATTTGGGATTATGTAATGGGTATGGGATGTCGGCCCATGGTTTTACACATGTTTAGGCCTATTTTGTAATGTATAAATAAGTAGCTAGGCGATGTAATAAAGAGACCTAGTAGGCCAATGTGCTAAGTGCTAGAGTTGGATCTATGTGATCAAGAGTTGTAAGTTCTTTTTTCATACTATGTGAGGCTTGCAAGGCTAGTGCAAGTAACTCTAAGAGACTATGTAAAGTCTTGGTGATGTACCCTAGTGATAAGAAGGAGGATCTGGCGGAGTGCGCACATATATCTTTTCTTCTACGAAGTAGAACTTGGATGCTATGTGCATGTAAGAAGCTTAACCAAAGATAATAAATAAGAGAAGAGTTGGTGGATGTAGCCCTAGGGTGGGGGTGAACCACGTACATGTTGTGTTTCTATTCTTTGTGTGATGTATTGATGTGTTTTTGTGTTTACTTGCTTAGTTCTTTAATATAGATGAATGATTTGTTGATGCTTAGTGATTAATAATATGGATGGATGTTAGATAGGAATTATGTACATATGCTTGGTGCTTAAATACCTTAGCTCTGAATGAGTACTGTGATACTCTGTAATTAGGGTTTAACTGTGTTGTAACTAAGACTGGATATTGATGAATGTTAACTGTTGAGTGCTATGTTAAGTGTTAGAATCACAGATCTGTGTCCCAACTAAGGTTGCAGACATCTGAGTCCTGCAACCACCCCTGTCTCTACCTCGGGTGAGACTCCATCTGCTTCGCAGGTGTTGCTGAAAGGACCAATAGTTAGGGTTATGTTGGTGTGTTGTTGTAGCATTGAACCTTGGGTCTACCCTTGTGCCAACACTACCTCAATAAGTATTACTCATAGGTAGGTTTCCTTGGGTGACTTCTTGTACATATGTATAGTTCTTATAAAGTTTAGTTTTTATCTTTTTTGTTCTATGGACTTGTCATTTTTTATGTCATCTTTTTCACTGTGGAAGATGTCAAGTGAATCAAAGGTGTTCATTGGGTTCATGGGCGGTGCTAGTGCTAGCCGACACACTCGGAGGATTGCTTCCACATCTTGGGTGATATTCACACCTCAAGGCCAGTTGCTATCTTCTGGAGGTATCTGTTTAGGTGATGCTACAAACAATGTCGCTGAGTACAACGCAGTAATAGAGTTTCATCGTGATGCTTTGTTGCATGGTATCTCTCACCTCCAGTTCTACTTAGATGCATAGCTGGTTGTGTCCTAGTTGAATGGGGTTTATCGCATTTATGATCCTACTCTACACCGACGATTCCTTAGGGTATGTCTCTTAGAACGATGATTTGATTACATTACGTATATCCATGTTCCTAGGAGATTGAATCAAATCATAGATAACATGGATGATTTTAAGGATGGAAATTTATTTTAAAATGAAGAAACCTTGGTGAATCTTATTAATCCTTCATATGCCAACTATAAATGTTTGGTGATATTTTTGTAAAAATATTCAAATTTATAAGGATTTTATATAGTTTTTATAAAATTTTGGCAATTTTTAAGGTAAAATAATTTTATCCTATAAAATTTGGTCGAATCTTTTTTAAAATAGCGAATCTTGTTTTGGGAAAAACCATGGAAAATTAGCCCATGAGAAAAATTTAGCCACTAAAATCATCCCTGACAGATACTCTAGCTAATCATGTATTAGATTGGCATTTTGCACACACATAAAATAATCACACACATACACATGTACATACATTGTAAAAATGGAATCCATAAGACATAAAAAGATGTAAATATGCATATATATAGTCTCAAAGTACATAGGTGGGTGCAAGCGCCTAAAAACAAAATATGTCTGGTATATATTGCAAGGCTTATGCCCTCAAAAGTACACAAAAAATTCCCTCGGCACGTAAGTGGTCCACCCTAATCTAAGCACAGGGTCTTTTGGCCCTACCATAGTGAACAATGACATTTGTCAAATGCCAAAAAATATGGACCCAGGTTCATGGCACCCCAACCACATGAGGCTGCATAGATGGCAAGAGATCCTTGATCTCGACCATGGGCACTGTACGAGTGAGAACAAAGAGGTTTCGCTCCACCCGTCTCAACACTCTCTCATCCTCTCTGGTTGGAGGTCCCTCTGTTGCTGCTGTTGGTCCGACAACCGTTGTTGGTGATGCCTCTAGTCGAGGACGTCACCTGCTCCTCGAAAAATATGTTGGACGCATTGGTCCCACATCTGTACATAACATATACATAGTTGTCAAATACTCTGGTACACATAAAATTATATATATAAAAAGAAACTAAAAATTAAGTAACATTTAAAAACAAACGTACCCATCTCTCCGCTCTCAGCTCCGGGAGGTACAGACATGTCCAGATCCTTGGAAAAGTTGATCCCGATGTAGGGCTAGTCCTCTATCACCAGAATCTGTCATGCCCACCAGTCAAAAAAGGTGTCATTAGAGGCCTCTATGGTCCTTCTACCCTCTTATTGCAGCAACAATGCCACCCATCTATACACTGCTCGGGCGAAGGCCACATTCTCCTGCACTATCCCTCGAGGACGAAGACTGGGTACTCTCTCAAAAATGAATGAGCATAGAATAGTCCCGAACCCAAATTTTTTATTGTTCTTCCCATGACACTCGATGAGTTGTCTCTTCATGCAGTCTAGCATGGTCATACTCCAGTCGAATATTCATGCATTCAAGCACTGTACTGCACAATGCATGTGTGCCGGGGATGCCTGATGTAAAGCTACAAATCTAGTGATCCGTCCAATGAGTAAAACTATCACTTTCAGTGATAGGTTGGTTATATTGTTTATTGGCACCTGAGAACCTACTTTCTCAGTGTCGGCCTCGCACTGTAGTTCAATCAACTCAACAATGTTGTGAGGCCTTGGGGGGAAATCATGCAAGTTGGTTGGTTCACCCCTCCTCGAGAGGCTAGTCAGAAAGTAAATTTCTTTAGTCGTTGGATTCAACGACTGTCCCTCGAGCATAAACACCTAAGCGTCAGGATGCCAATAATATACCAAGGCATTTAGCAGCCTGGCTTGTGCCCTCGTGAATGGACACTAGAAGAACTTCCACAACCTGCATTGTCTCAATGTAGCCATAGCTGCAGGGTCCTCATCGACCAAGATATTTATATCCTCATGCTCCCTCTCTCTCTAGTGGACATACATTCTATTACAAACAAGTTCATAGAGGAAGTTAGCTCTTGCATTTTTATTTTTCTACCTTTTTGAGGGTGTATGTGGGTTGTTTTGGACACAGTCGCATATGCATGCAGGAAAACTATTTTCTCCCCGCAGGCATACGTGGGTTGTCCTTGGACAACTCGCGTACACGTAGGTCCGCCCTTTTTTAAAGGTGTGCACCCCCCAAAAAAACCAAAATAAATGAAAAATGGAAGTATTGAAATGCAATAGGGGTTGATTTATACTTACTTGGTCCAAGCGGAAGTTCATTTCATCCTCTGAAGCTCTTGGAATCAACTCTTTTAGCAAAGGGGTGTTTTTGGATTTTTTGTCAATTCTCAATTTACAATGGTGATAATGAGCTGCCACCTTCTATTTATAGGATTTTTTGGCCCTTTTTGTCATTTTTTGGACCCTTTTGTCGTTTTTTCTGGCTTGAAAATCATTTAACGTGGTTCTTGAGTTTCTCATTGGATGTTAAGATACACTTCACTTTTGGTTTGAAGAACTTTTTGGAAGATGGGTCACTTTTAAATTTTCTTTGGTAAAAGTCTTTTTTCCAACTTTTTGCATTTAAGTTAGGATTCCACCTCCACTTTCTGCATCTCATTGTCTTTTTGCTTTACCATAGGATCAAACCCAACGAATTTTGACACGGAACCGTCATTGCTGCTTTAGAAGTGTTGTAATTTGGTGGTAGAGACTACCTCTACATGGATGCCCTACATAGATCCTGGTTGCATTTTTGGTGTTCATGTCGTCATTAATGACTTTAGGCTCAGGAGTCCTTGTTAGTCTTGTCCTAATTACAATATTGAGCCTCATATGTCTAATATGTTATCAAAATTTCCCTCACCCTCAGGACTCCAAGAAAACGAGTCTTGTTTTAATCCCTTTTTAGACTCTTTAAACATGAAAAGATTGTCGATCGATCTTGTTGTCCTTCATGCTCGCCAAACTAAAAATTTAAGGAATGTCTGTCTGGCGGTAGTTTACCCATTTCTCAATCCGGATAGTAAATTTTATGAATAAAGGTATGCTCTAGGAACTTCGTTTCGCTAGAAGAGTATTCTCAGGTATAAGTTTAACCCTTTTTCGGGCCTGGGGGAGTAAATTTATGAAAAAGGAACCCCCATGGAGTCCATAATTAAGCTCTTTTCAGACTCCCTAAAATTGAAAATATTGTCGAGTGGCCTTGTTCCTTCACACTCGTTATATTCGTCCAGAAGAACATCCCCTATGGAGTCCATAATTAATCTCTTTTCAGACTCCTTAAAATTGAAAAGATCATTGAGTGACCTTGTTTTTTCACACTCATTAAATGGTTCATAAAAACATCTACTGGCATGCGTTTACCCCTTTTTCTAGCCTGTAGATTAAGGAGGAAAAAGGTACACCTCGGGAGATTCATCTCGCTGGGAGAGTTCTCCTCAACAAATTTCACTTTTTTGGGCTAGGGAGACTAAATCTAGAAAAAGGCAGTGAGTCCATAGTTAATCTCTTTTCAGACTCCTTAAAATTGAAAATATTTCTGAATGATCTTTTCTTTAACACACTCGTTAAAATGGTTTTGAATAGACATATTTTTGGTGCTATTTTACCCCTTTTTCGAACCGACTATACTACCTTCGAAAAAGGTACCCCAGTGGAGTCTTCTTTTGCACTTTTTCATGCTCTCTAAAAATGAAAAGCCACCGAGTTTACCTTCTCTGGGCTCATTAATATTACAATGAAGGGAGCCATCATTGTGTCCTATTAATCGCATTTGCATCTCTACGTCTTTGGCCTAATGCCGGCTCCATGTTGCTTTCAACTGAACCTTTGAAGCATGCCTTATACGCAAGCCTTGTAGCACTTTGCCTTTGCGTCTTGACACCTTGAACCATGGAGGAATTTTCTCGAGTGTCCTTTTCTTGCACATGTCTCCTTGCTCTGAGCATTAGTGTGTTCCTTTCGCTTGGAACTAGTATGCTTGTGAAACTCATTCCTCCTTTGTAATGTAACATTCTTTTATTCTTTTTCATGCTTTCCAAAAATATTGAAAAAGACAAAAAAAATCAAATACACCCCAAAAAGAGGACAGGAAATGTTTTTTCTTTTTATGGCATCACAATGACTCGCCCTTGGACGAAGCACATCCTTCTATTTTTTCGTCAATATTTGGGATTTAATATGACATTAGGAAGTTGTTCTCGTTACATAGAGTTGTGTTCTTTTCCGTTTGGTTATTATTACAAACGCATGGAGAGTTTGTGTTGCCTCCTACATCGTGAACTTATGTCAATGTCATGCTACCTAAGTCCGATCATTAGTTGTGCTATTGTCTAAGGGAATTTTTACCCAACATGAGTCGGCCTTTCTATAGTTTTTCTCTTACCCTCATGCCCGACCACCCCCATAAGTCTAATCAAGTCTTTGTATGAAATCAATGAAGTTCTCAGCCTGATCAACGAGATCCTCTTGTCTGTTCCCCAAAGAGTGTTGGCATAGGGGCAGACCCAGGGTTGAACGCTTCAACAATGCACCAAAAAAACCTTAACTACTGGCCCTTTCGACAACACCTGCGAAGCAGATGAAGTCTCACCCGAGGTAGAGGTAGGGGTGGTTGCAGGACTCTAGTGTCTGCAACCTAAGCTGGGACAGAAATATGTGATTGTAACACCCTGACAGAGAACTTAGCAGTTATAGATCGTTAGTATTCAACCTTAATTTACAGCGCAGGTAAACCCTAACAATAGATCAACACAGTATTCACCCATATCTAGTATATTCAAGAACTAAGGACATCCACATAGGTTATATATAACATTCACTCATATTATTCATCATTGATATTATCACATTAGATTCATCTAAGCATACATTAGTGCACTAAGCATTAATCATATGAACAATAAAACATTCACAATGCACAAAGAAACCACAACATAGGATATATGTGGTTCACCCCCAGCCTGGGGCTACTCCCACCAACTCTTCTTCACTTTTATTGTCTTCTGTCAATATTCTACATGCATAGAGCCACAAGATCCTACTCCGCATAGGACAGGAGATTTATGCGCACTTCGCTAGATCCTCCTTCCTCGATCTAGATTACAAGACAAGCCTTTACACAGTCACTTGCACTTAGCTCTGGAAGTTCTCAACATAACATGCACCAAGAATTTACAATTTGTACTCAACACTTTGGCTAGATATCTAGCCTCTCTTCCCTTTTCTACATCGCCTAGAATTCTATTTATACATTACAAAAAGGGCCTAAACATGGGTAAACCTATGGGTCGACATCCCCATACATGTTACATAAGCCCAAAACCCAAAGATCCCTAAACAAGGGGCCAAGATCTTGCAATCTCTACTTCGACTTACGCTCCACCTTCGACAACCTGTTGAAGTCCCAAAATAGGTCAAACATGACCAAGGATCCTCAAAAATTGGTCAAGGTCCAATAGGCCCCCAACACTCACCCGTGACTCATCCCAAGTCACTCTGGTCTAGGTAGCTCTGCTTCAAAAGCCTTGAGCTTGGCTCGAGCTGCTTTGACATGTTGTTGCGCCAAGGCCTCCTTCTCGGTGAACTCTTGTATAACTGCTTCATTGACAGGTCCCTCTAAGAATTGTTTGACTGTAGTGGCTACTTGCTCTAGTTATTCTCCTTGGCCTTCAATATCCTCAAATAGTTGGCATGCTTCGTCCTGGACTGGATGGAGCCTCTGAGTCACTTCCATGACTTTTCTTTGTATGGTGTGGACTTGCTGTTGAGAATTGTGTTGTTCCTGGGATCGCTTCATCCTTTCAACTGCTGATAGGAGCTTCAACTGTGCTTTACCTCCTAGAGTTGTGACTCCAGTGCCTTTAGTTTAGGGTCTTTAGTAAGTCGCTCATAGTTTTGTGCACTTCCACTGCTAAGCTGTTTACATTCCAGAGTGAATTCTATGATCCTCTCAACTATGCTCCGGGAAGTGGCTTCTCTTTGGTCTCGCATGTCCTGCAGGGTACTTGGAACTATTTGTATCTCTAGGTCTGTGATTCTCTGTTGAAGCTGTTGGATATCTTTTGCAAGCTGTGCTACTTGATGCTCCACTCATTCTTCCACCTTTTTCTCTAAGCTTGTCGTAGAGCAAAGTACTCTGCTGACTACGTCTTTGACTCCAAGCTGATATGTGAGAAACTTCTCTTTCTCTTGCTTAACCTGTGCTCTCTCCTCTTCGAACTTGGTGTGGAGGTCATCCTTCTCTTATTGCACAACTTGACATTTCTCTACCACTTCCTGTTGTGCTTGCTTCAGGGCCACCATGGCCTATTATTTCTCTTCTTACACTCGACGAAGGCGAGCCTCGTTCGCATAATGTATTCTGTGGAGTTGGGTAGGCCCATCTCCCAACTCTAGTTCTTTTGATGGTGGGGGCATAGTGGATACTGCGCAACTGGATTGAAGGGCCTGTTGTACCCCTCTTAGTTCTGTCTCAATTTTTTCATACATGGCTTCTTCCTTGGATTCAGTGTTCTGCATAATATCCTGCGAAGCATCTGATATGCCAACAATGATGAAATCTAAGTCATCAAGTGTGAGCACAGACTGTAGCTTAGTCTTGGTGGCTTTGTATTTCTTCCGTGAGGTAGGTTTCGTTGGGTAAACATTTCTTTTCTTAGAGGGATCAGCCTCATCAACAGGATCCCTAGGCGGTGTTACTTCGCCTTTCTTCTTCTGATCTTATTTTCCATTGGTCTCTTCTTTATCTACTTTGTCATTATCTCCTCGTTCGGGTGATTCTGAAGCAGCTTCATCTGATGCACTGCTCAGGTTTTGTACCTCTTCGGTCTTCTTCCTTTTTCTAGGTCCAGGTGTATGATGCTCTTCGTGAGTGGCCTCCGAGCTGCCAATTATTTCAGGATCAAACATTTCTGCGGGGTCAGCAGGGATAAGGAGCTCTGCAGACCAGTCCTTAGTTATCTCTTCGAGGTCCTCTTATGTGAGTTTATAGTATGACTAAAGCTCTTATTTATGCTCATCTGCGCGCGCAGTGATATAAATAAAGTGTCAATATGTGTGAAAATTCATGAGGGGTCTGAATCGGCGCAGGGTGTTCGGCATCATATAAGGGACAGCTCCAATAGCCCTCTTTAACTGGAGATAGTATGTATGGAATACCGCGTTCGACTACCATTTTTTTCCCATATCGCTCGAGTACTAGAGCATGGTGAACTTCACAACGAGTGGCTTGAATGGCTCAATGTCCAGGAAGGTCACACTGTTATAACCCTAAAATGCACCACACAGGTTTACCCGGCATCAGGCCAACTCATGCCTCTTCCTAGCCAAAGCCATGCTGAACAAATCCTCAAAAAACCACTTAAATCAAGGGACCCGCACCCTAACCTTTTACTGAGCGTGGGTGACCGCTTGCTGACCTTTTACTGCACGCGGGTATCCGCGGGCTAACCCACTACAGCCCGCGGGTACCTAACAAAGCAAGAAATCAGGAAAGTTTCCGCCGGGACACGAGGCTTTTTGTCAGTTAACTGGAACTCTTCGCCATACATGGCCGAGAGTTCACCTAAAACCCTAGCTCCTTCTAGCCTATAAAAGGAGGGGTAGGGGTACTATTCAAGAAGGAAAAATCATAGCAAAGAAACTCTGCCAAATTTCCAAGTCAGTTTTGTCCCAACCCTTTAGCCTTGCCTCAAGCTTTAGGAGAA
>ML782608.1:146536-160982 GCA_009831015.1 Picea engelmannii
GAACATTGCTATCTGAATCAAGTGCTATTTCTGTTCAAGTGCTATTTCTGTTGCTATTTCGTATATCATTTCTGTGTATTGTGAAGATTATGCTGGATATTTTACTGTTATTCTGTCATTTCTAGCATTTCGTTTCTGTTCTGTATATTTTATATATCGGGTATCTTGCACATTAGCATTGTTCTTTTATAGGTTTCCCTCGTAAGTTGGACAACCAAGAGTCTGGAATTTGCACAAGTGGATACATTCATTTTATTTGATTAGTTACAGGTTAGTTTACATGTTATTTATTTAAAATATTTTGTTAATGAAATAAGAACAACATGAATTACCTTTTGACTGTTTACGTAATCTTATTTCAATTATATTTGATTAACATTCGTTATTTTTAGATCTTTAGACATTCAAAAGAAAATAGAAAATGTATGTGCTTTCTTTATCTCTTTCATAAACAATTTCAAAAAACATTCGTTTCGCAAGATGTCAAGTAAATCTTGTATGTTGTACATAAGTTGTTTATAATCATATGCACATATTCACGTTTCCATTTTAGATTTTGTAATTATTATATTATTAGTATCATAGCTTCATAGATTAGTTTATTTTCTTTATTATTTTTAGGACTTTAATTGGCCAACAGAGCCATTAAACCCGTCCAGTCATTTCATTCCAAATGGCTTGGGTTATTTAGACAACCCCGATCCAGATTTGACCTTCGAGTTGACGGTGTGTCAAATACGATTGTCAACAAATGGCGCTAGAAATAGGGCCTGAATTTAATTGATGACACATGGAGGTCACAAGACACCTCCCCCACACACTCACACTCATGTCGTAACGCATAGTCGCTCAAACAATAATGTTACACTTGAAACAACAACTACCTCAAACAATAACCTTGATATTCCCATTGAAACACTGACACCGGATCCTCAAGGGGTAAACGTCCAAGAAATTTTTCATCAATCACTCATAAGAACTCATAGTGCCTTAGCCTGTATCAGATAACCTGGTAGGCCACTTAATCAACCCCTAGATTTCACGGATATCCAAGAACAACTTCAAGGCACTGGTCTGCCTGAAAACCCTCTAGGTGGAGAGTCTTCAGACAAAGGCAGTTCTTCACCAGAACCATCTCAAACTTTGACACCATCAACTCCCATGGAAAAACAAAATAATCCTGCCAGAACTTGGCTCGATCAAGATGTTGTGGCTGTACTCAAACCCCAACACCCTTTAACTAAACATTCGGAGAAATGGTTGCCTAAATTTGATCCAGATTCAAATCAATATGCTGAGGATCACATCAAGAAATTTATGTTGGCCATTAGACTCTGGAGTGTTGAACACTAGGATGTAGTATGCAGAATATTTCTTTATACTTTTGAGGGAAATGCCTCCACATGGTATTTTTTTCAACAACCCCAGAACATCGTCTCTTGAGACAAGTTTGAAACTTGTTTTCTCGAAAAATTTGGAGATGATAAATCTCTGGAAGTCTTGGTTATGGAACTCTCAAGCTTAAAAATGAACCTTCAATAAAAAGTGAAAGACTTTAACCAAATATTTCTTACTTTAAAAAACAAATCCCTGCAGATTCGATGCCCGCATAAAGTTTAATTGTTTCATATTATGCTAAATCCTTGCACAATAACATAGCCATTTGGGTTAAAAGGTCCAAGAAAAACACTTTGTTAGAAGCTTTTGAGGAGTCAATTCAAATTGAGAAAGATATATTGAGCTTAAAATCCAATCTTAATAATGAAGTTGAAGTAGCCTCATCCTCTAAGAAGAAAATATAAATTATCACTAGGCCTCCTCAAACTAAAAATCAACAAGAAACTTTAGACTTAGAGAGCTTGCAGAAAGCTTTCCAAAAACTGCCCAATCAAGTCATTGACTTGAAAATATCAACTGAGGAGTCATCCACAAGCAAAGAAAGTTTCAAACCTCCTTTCATAAATCCCTTTCCTCCTAACCAGCCAAACCCGACCACAGAAGGTCTAAATTTTGAAAGTTTACAGTATGCTTTGCAAACCATCTTAGAAGCACATGAAAATTTTTCTTCTATTCCTCCTGAAAATTATGACAATACAATTGAGGAAGAGGTACCTGAAGAAGAGGAATCATATCCTCCTGTTTTCGGTCACTTGTCGAATAGTATCTTCCAAGCGAATTTCGAAACTGTCCACCCCTACAACACAAGAAGAAAAACACAAAACAAACCCCCTCCTGAAGTAACTAAAAATGTGTTTCTAAAACATTCAAAGAAAAATAAAATTAAACAAAGTCTAATAGCCCCAGTTTTAGAATACAATTTAACTGAAGATCTAAAAAAAATGAGGGCTAATATTTCTGTTTTTGAACTGCTGAAATTTCCTCTTATTTTATAGAAAATGCTTCAAAGAATCATTGAAAACGGTAAAAAGAACGATCCTGGATGCAAAAAAATAGCAGAAATTGATTCAAATACGGCTAAAAATGTCCCAACTAAAAAAACATTTGAACCTCAATACAAAAGGGACTTAGAAGAAAAAACTGTAGCAAATGTAGATAAAATTGTTTTAGGGACAACAACAAAAAATCAACATAATTCTATTGTTTCCACACAGAAAAATGTCCCACCTTTTTTATTGACTTTTGAAATTTTTAATAGGAATGTACATAATTGTATGGTTGACTCTGGTGCATCATCAAATGTGATGCCTCTATCTGTATGCCAAAAAATTAATGAAGAATTAAAACCTTCTGATCTTAAAATTATTCAGCTAGATCGAAGGAATGTTAAAGTAATTGGTGAGATTAAGAACATACTAATTAGTTGATATTCCTGAAGTGTATGGTTTGTTTTTAAGCAGAGATTGGTCATAACAACTGCACAGTTACTTTGCTACAGATTGGTCTCACTTGTGGCTTCCTGAAAATGGATAGCCCAACAAAACCAAGATAAACAAAGAACATTATCTTAAGCATACCGTGACAGGTCTGAACGAGACACATGAGCCTTTTGTTACATTCGAAAATTCATTTGAGATGCAGGGAATGAATACCATTTTTGGTAATTTCATGACCGAAATCTCTTCTATCACTGATCGAGGGTAGTAATCTGAAGTTACAACCTATACTCATACACCAGCTTTGTTGAATATGCCAAGTAATGCTAATGATGCATAGATCTAGTCTTTATATTTCGATGGATATAAATGCCAAGAATGAGCAGGTGTTGGTTGTGTACTCATTGATCCTATAGGTAATAAAATTTTTATTGCTTGTCGATTAGAATTTGAATGCACTAACAACACGGCTGAGTACGAAGCGCTTCTACAAGGACTTAGGAAAGAATTGGATATGGACGTGAAAAATTTGATAGTATTCTGTGATTCAGAAATCCTGGTCAAGCAAGTAAGAAACGCCATGCATTTCTTATCACCACATCTGAAAAATTTACCAAATCGAGGTATGGAGTTTGATGCATAAATTTTCAGCATTTAATATAAATTCTATTCCTAGGATGAGTAATTCGAAAGTTAATCTACTAGCCAATGTTGCTTCTAAATTGTTTCCTATTGAAGGTCTTTCCCCTAATGTGTTTTCCATCGAGTTGTTGTTTAGGCCGTCAATTCCAGACAACATCATGAATTGTAGAGTATTTGATGATGACCAACATATCATCAACTTTCTGCATATGGAGGACACCTTCCAAGATGCAGTCATTGATGAAGGTACTCATGACAAGAATATTTGAAACTTCGCGGTAATACCTGATCCTCGATCTCCTAAATCAACATCCGAGTTGGTAAACTCTATCCCCATATCTGTTGTGATATTAGAGAAATTTTATGATTTGCATGATAAGTTTAGAGGGATAGTCAACTGCAAAACTAACAGTTCCGCTTTGATCTATGAAACTGTTAATTTAGGAACAAGAGATAATCCTCAATATATTAATCTCAGAAAGGGATGTTCTGAGCAAGAAAGATTTTCCTTTATAAAATTATTTAAAGAATATAAAGATGTATTCTCCTGGACGTATGATGACCTTAAAACTTTCAATCCGAACATCATACAACATATAATCCCTATGAAACCCCAGACTCAACCTTTTCAACATAAATTGAGGAAGATGCATCCTAAATTGGAACCTACTATTAAAAAGGAATTAAACAAATTACTAACTGGAAAGATAATTTTCTCGATTAGGCACACTCAATGGGTGTCTAATTTAGTCCCTATAAGGAAGAAAAATGGTGAAATTTGACTCTGTGTCGACTTTCAGAACTTAAACCGAGCGTCTGATAAAGACAACTACCATGTTCCTCCAATGGAACAAATTCTACAACAAGTCTCTCATTCCGAAAGACTATCTTTACTAGATGTTTTTTTGGGTTACAACCAGGTCCTTATGTCTCCTTCGGACCAGCTTAAAACCACCTTTCGTACCCCATGTGGCACTTATGCCTACAAGAAAATGCCTTTTGGACTAATAAACATCACACCACTTTCCAGAGAGCAATGGACATTCCTTTCTGTGGCCTCATTAACTAGTCAGTCGTGGTCTATATTGATGATGTCACTGTCTTCTCTAAAAACAAGAAATATCACTTGTCTCACCTTAGGGTTCTCCTAGAACGATGCCACAAGTTCGACATATCTCTCAACCCTAAGAAATCGGTCTTTGCAGTATAGCAAGGCAAACTTCTTGGGTTTATAGTATCTAAGGATGGAATGATTATTGACCCTGAAAGAACCCAATCTATTGCTAAAATCCTCCCTCCTTCTTCCAAAAAGGCCATGCAATGCAGTTTGGGCAAGATTAATTTTGTAAGAAGATTTATCCCAAGTCTCTCAGAAATGGTTAGACCATTACAAAATTTAATTAAAAAATATTTTTTGTACCATTGGGGACCACAAGAAAGTCAGGATTTCAATTCAATTAGAAAAGCGATAATAGAAGCCCCTTCCTTGATGAGTCCCAGTTTTTCTCAGGATTTCATTCTTTACACTTTTGCATCTGATTGATCTTATGTTGTTGTACTTACACAGAAAAATGTTGAAAGAAATGAGATACCCATTGCCTTCATGAGCTCAGATTTTAAAGGAGCATAACTTAATTACCCAGTAGTAGATCAACATGCATATGCTATTTTCAAAGAAGTAAAACACTTACAGTCTTACTTGTTGAAATCTAGAACCAAAGTTATTGTTCCTTACCTTGTTGTGAGAAACCTATTAGTACAAAAAGAGTTGGGTGAGAAAAGGGAAAATTGGATGACTTCACTACAGGAATATGACCTTGAAATAACTCCTGCACTAACTTTTAGAGGTCAAGGCCTATGTAAAATAGTAGCTGATTTAGTTGAAGAACAAGAGAGCCAAATAAACACCTCAACTGTAAATTAGCATAACGAAAAATAGATCAGTTGTGCACAAGTTACACCCAATTCATTGTATGAGAACATTAAATTTTATTTAACACATGGATCTGCTCCCCGCAATCTTGATCCTAAAAAGAGAAGAGCACTTGGGCTCAAATTTGCATCTTTCCAGTTAATAAATGATGTATTATTTCGAAAGAACTTTGATGGTGTTTTTCTGCATTGTTTAGAAAAGGAAGAATCTGAAAGAGTGTTTGATGAACTTCATGCGGGTGAAGCCGATGGTCACTTCGGTGGAGATACCAATACCCACAAAGTGCTGAGGGTTGGATACTATTGGCATACCTTATTTAAAGATGCCCATACGTTGTCCCACAAATGTATAATCTACCAAAAGGCTACAGGACAGGTGAAAAAGGCAGCTTTCCCTTTGTAGCATATTATTGTAGATGCACCTTTTCAGCAATGGGGCCTGGACATCATAGGACCAATTAATCCCTCTTCTTTGCAGCAACAAAAGTATATCCTTATAGCAACAGACTATTTTACAAGATGCTCTAAATCAGTACCTCTGAAAGTGGTCAACACCAATCAGGTAGTGTCTTTTTTGAACTCCCATATCATCACTTGATTCGACATTCCTGAATGTCTATTTTTTTATAACGCTTCTTATTTTTCATCCCTCGATATGAATGTTTTCTCTCTGGAAAAAGGGATTAAATTGAAGTATTATGCCAGCTACTACCCTCAAGGGAATGGTCTAGCAGAATAAACAAACAATAATTTAATCAAAATTATCAAAAGGACAGTTTCAGAAATTCACAAAAATTGACACAATGCACTGTATAATGCACTCTGGGCTGATAGGGTAACTCCAAAAGATTATTTTTGTAATTCCCCTTTCTTCCTCATTTATGAAAGAGAAGACATTCTCCCCCCGCATGTCTTACTTCCTTCTCTACAGTTATTGCAGAAATTCCAAGAAGAAGAGTGTCCTCTATAAAACCAGATAAATGCTTTGTTAAAACTAAAAGAGGTGAGAACACAAGATAAACAAAAACATGATCAACACCAACAAATTCTGAAGAGCTCGTTCGATTCAAATTCTTCTTCTGATAGGAATTTTGATGTTGGATATTTGGTTCTCAAGTGGGACAAATCCCACGACGGTAAGGGGGAACACACCAAGTTCCAAAACCTATGGCTGGGACCATTTGTAATTTTTGGAAAATTGGGTCCCAACTCTTTCTGTCTACATAATTTGGAGGGACAACCAGACACTTTCCCAGTAAATGGATAGGCTCTCAAGAGGTATTTCACATGATGATTTATGTTCCACCCTTTTATAAATATTTTTGATTTTTTCTTTTCTGTTTTTCTTTTGGTTCTTTTCATTTTGCTTGATTTTGATTTGTTTTGTAAATAATTATGTCTGAGTCACCATTGTTGCATCCCTTTCATCACCTAAATGAGAAAAATAAGCATGCTTACAAGTCCAGTTGGGTTAGCTGGACAAGATAGCAGTGAATGCAAGATTTAGAAACATCACGCATAAGAAATAAGCAAAGAACTAAGATAATAACAATAAAAGAAACTAAACTAGAGTTCATAAGGGAAATATAACAAGAAAATAAACAACATGTATGCCACAAATGGATAAGTTGTATTAGTGGGAAAACACCAAAGAGAAAGGGAGATTATGGGTCCCCTCTTCCTCCAAGGGAGGGCTCTTGAACCCCCAATGATTGAGATCTTCTTACAAGTAGGAAACTAAAAGGAAATGGTGAAGAAAATCCAAAGCACATTCACTCAAGAGGTGATATGAATGGCTAAATGAAATGATGCTTGTATGCTATTGATGAGGAAAGAGGATCCTCCAAGAGAATATAGGCAACATAACAATACAAATGAATTCCTTGAAAATATAGTGCACCTGTGGCCTCTTTTTATAGAAAATCTTTGAGGCATTATTCAACTAGTCTTTAGTGTGAACAAGGGGCTCTTTAGGGCACCCTTAGGTCTTTGACCAACCCCCCACTCAGATTCATCTCGGATTTGGGTGTCAAATCGATTTGGGAGATGAACCAGAAGTGGGTGGAAGGATGACCAAGATCATAAATGTGTCGTTCTGAGGTGTGCACAGCTTTTTGCGTCCACAGTCATGCATCAGGTGCATATGCGTGTTTCCAACGTTATTCGACTGTCGCACCTGCACACACTACCTTTGTATCCTTGGTGCATGCTGATTTTTTAACCAGTTGTATAGTTTTATGCCCTTTGGAAATGAATTTCCTGGGCCATGGATGAACTAATGGGTGTTTTGAATATGTTGGATTCCTGTAACCATTTTTGGATGAAATTCTAGTGATAATATATGTCCCCTGATGTGTGAGGATAGGAGCATGCATATAGCTGAAATACATCAATGTTTCTTCTAATGAGAGTACATGTTTAAGAAAGAGTGTTGTGAGGAGTTTCAAGAGAGACCCATTGGAGGGAGAGGGGAACCGGTGGGACCTAAACCTTTCGCAAGGTGTGAAAAACAAAAACTGTGTACAAACAAGGTAGGCATACCCCATGCTTGTGTCATGTAACTCAAAAATGTGTAATACAATAACTGAAGTTATGTGTTGGTGTAGATGACTGCAGCGCCCTCGGGGGCGTGTTGATAATATCATAGGACAATTTGGATGGTGAATAAACTCTGAAAAAAAGGTGAGGATGCCTGTAAGAAGTGTCGATGATACACAAGCATTGATAGCCTAGCAATTTTCAGAGGTCTTCGACAAATATATAAAAAACAACTGCAATAGTCACAAAGTAAGACCCACCGCAACATTATAAGGTGTTGAATTCAAATGTCATGGGGGTCAATGACATCATAGAGAAATGATGGTTCTCTCTGTGTCGTTCGAGACACCTCATTGTGAAGGTAATGAGAGTCAAGATATTTTCACCCATATGGAAACTGTGTTGATGTCGATAGGAAGGGAGACACAACGCCAAGAAGCAAAGGTATTCATGAAATCCACATGGTAAGATCAGGGACTGAGGAGATACATGGAAGAAGTCAAGATGTGGTGAGACTCAAGACTTCCTTTGGTTGGGGATATTTGTGAAAGATAAGTGGCAACAACTGTGGAACTGAATCTAGTGTCAGGGGGACGACTAGACTAGGGTTAAGTTGTGCTAGAGGCATGGCAAAGTGGAAAAATGTAGATATTAGGGGTAAATGGACTATGGGATATTCAGGGTTGATGAACGATGTCAACAAGAGGAGAAGGTAATGAATGCTCCAAACAAGGGTGACATGGGTTGCTTCTGCAGGAAAAGGAAGGTCACCAAGGGTGACAACAAAAATCTATGTAAAGGATGGAAACATAGGCTTTTTACAATTACCAAATAAATAAAGAATAATTGGGGATGAGCATATAGATACAGAAATGGGTGCCCTAGTGCAATATGGCTTGGCCTGTGAGGGTGCAAGTTGCGTGGAAAATAGGTGGAGGGTGGGGTTCCCATAGGTGGGTTTCTGTATGAGGTAAAATGAATGGAGGGCAATATGCAGATGGGAAAACAGATGGTGGAGGTGGTGGAGGGATAATTGATACTGTGAAGGTGCAGTCAAAATGAAAATCATGGAAAGATTACTTGGGAGTCCATTATGGGGAGGTTAACAAAATGAGGAGAAGGAGCATGTGGCTAATTCTCGGGAATGCAAAGACTATGAGGACTCCCATCCCTAGGGGGTGAAAGTAGAATGAGTGTCAAAATGTCAAGGGGTACTATGAATGGGACAACTCATGTGGGGAAGAGTGATACCAGGTGACAATACTGAAATGCAATGGAGGTGTGAGTACCACAGAGCCGGATGGGGGGACATTAGAGGTAAATATTGGAGGGTGTCACTGGGAGATGCAATTGATATTCAGAGGGAATGATTACCTGCCAGTAGTGATTTTATACCTGAAAGGGTCATACTAATTTGTGGTGACCAAGTACCTGCACACATGAAAACCAAATACCCGACGTGACCAATATCTGAAGATGAAGGAAATATAACGATTATTTGATAATTTTGAACATAAGCATGCGTACCTGGGTGTGATGTGAGAAACATTCTCCCCGGGGGCCGAGGATGGATGGTGGCCTGGGGACTATGACTATGTAGGTGGTGGGATCCTAATCCTGTGGCTGAAGATGAATCGAAAAATGGACGCTCGGAGCTCCTGGAATGGAGGATGAAAGCTTGGAAAAAGGGACTATATATAGTTGTAGGGCCCACATTGCTAGCTCATTTGTACCTGCTACCAGAGTGATTCGATGAGTGATTTGAGGAGAGATTTGGAGGTTCCGAGAGATCAAGCCTGTTGATTCAGGATCAATGAGTTTTAGGTTAGTGGTCGTATCCTCATGCACAATAGCTAGGGGTTCTTTTTGGGGTAGGGATTGTACGGATGGTCGTACAAGGAGGTTTTGTGAGGGTGCCCCCCCTGGTGCACGGGCGATCGAGTGTTTCACGTACACAAGTGCGCGACTGTAATTTGAAGAGTCGTGCACATGGGTGCCCAAATGGGAAAAATATGCACGCATGGGATGCACACTTGTGCAAAGCGTAGCAACGCATTGATGCGTGGCTGTGTTCCTGACAGTTGTGCATGTGTGCACAACTGTGGGGCAAACAAGTGCGCTAGGGTGCGTGTATGTTGATGTGACAGGGGTGGATGGGTGTGCCCCTGTATGGATAATAGTCGTGCATGAGTGTGTGACTATGGGGTGAACAGTCGCACATATGTGTGTGCCTATGAGGAAAACAATCGCGCCTTTGAGGCAAAGCTAAAGGGTGTAAAAAAATACTCATTTTGGAGATTTTGATGTTTTTATGAGTTTTGATGGCTGATCAAATTCTGTATGTGTGGTTGCAGGATACCAGTTGATGATGTTGATCCATTGGAGGGAGAGGGATTGGGCATGCCTGAGAGAGGTGGTCATAGATGAGGAGCTGTTTGTACAAGGTGCTTTGGCAGCTTGCGGGTTGCTGAATTTTTTTGAGTGCTCACTAGTGAGGGCATAGGAGTATTTGTTGTAGTTCCTAATTTCAATGTGGAGTTTGGGGCTGCAGTGTTCCATTTTTCATGGTGAGCACCTGGAATTCTCTGTTGTAGAGGATGTATAATTTTTTACTGGGCTCCTGTTTTGGGGAACCCTTCTACCAATAGAGCCTGTGGTACTTGAAGATGGATAGTTGGTTGTCTTAGCCTGGACCTACTCTTTGGGGGAGAACTTCATGTCAGGCTCAGTGGTGAGTATTGGGGTGATGGACACCCTTGTGCATTAGTGCATGGCATCGATGTTATAACCCTAAATTGCACCAGACATGCTTACCTAGAATCAGTCCATCTCATTTGCCTTCTTTGCCAAGCCACTACTAAACAACTTCTTCAAAAACACTCTTTTTGAAGGCATACATGCCCTACTCCACTACTGCACGCGTGTGTATGCTGGCTGACCCACTACAACCCGTGTATACCTCAAAATCACGAAAACTGGAAAGCTGCAGATGGAACACACAGTTTTGGGTAAATTAACTAAATCGTTTGACCACCCATAGTCGGTCACTCGACCAAATACCTAGCCCTTTCTAGCCTATAAAAGAATGGGTAGGGGTCCCATTTGGAAGAAGGAAAATCATAGCAAACAAACTATACCCAATTTAGTATTCCCCTTGCCCCAACCTTTTGAAACTATTGTGTGAAGAGAAGCATATACAGAAGCAGTTGGAGCACATTTGAAGAGGAGCCCAGGACCATATTCGAGGAGCAGTGGCCGATCTCACTATTGTAAGGTTACTCTTGTGAAATTAATAAACAAAGTACTTTTCCCATCTCACCACATGAGATTGTCAATATTTAAATTTGATTATATTTGGATAGAATCTCTAACCGATTAGTTTATAGATTATATGCATGCAGAGTTCTTTGTTTGTCTTTTATCAATGCAGGTCAGCATTGGGAGGAGAGTTGTATTCAAGGAGAAACCAAGCGTTAAAGGGATCGACATCAAACACATAAACTAA
Organism: Picea engelmannii; assembly: GCA_009831015.1. Classification (NCBI taxonomy): domain Eukaryota; kingdom Viridiplantae; phylum Streptophyta; class Pinopsida; order Pinales; family Pinaceae; genus Picea; species Picea engelmannii. Next base: position 157,988 of record ML782608.1, read on the forward strand.
GGTACGGTAACTTGATCTCTTTAACCTTGTATTTGCATATGAATAATGGGGTTTATGATTGGGATGTTGGTAAGAAGTAGGAGACTTTAGGTCATTTCTTCATGCATGATAAAACCCTTAATGCTAGTCCGTAGGAGGGATTTCCCACCCACAACAGAATTGGCAACCATACTGGGGAGATCTCTAGGGTTCTTGGGGATACTTGTTGGGTATTTTAAATTGGTTTTATTACCTTTTTTCTGAGTTTCTACAAAAGTCTGAGCTAGTAGGGATTCTGGTCTTCCATACCAGTACTCCCTGCTTTATTTTCTTGGTTGTTTTTTCTTTTTAAGGACATAGCCATACGTGGCCTGTATAAGGACTGCACATGTATATACATGCCGCGACTTCACCCAACTCACATACATACGCTGGCTGCTAAAGGTGTTGGCAAATATGTAACAGACAGCGAATGGCATGAGTACAGGAAGAATGTACAGAGGATTGTTAGCATATTTACAGGAAGCGTATACTTGTCATTGATGGCAAGTACAGTAGTGGTGAACAGTAGTGGTGATGGCTTGAATACAATAGCGATGATTAGCAGCGTAGCAATAATCGAGAGGAGAAGAGTCAGTGATCGTTGGATCCCATTCAAATTTTCCGAAAGAATGAGGATTGTTAGATCTAAATGAAGACAAGACGAGTGCACTGAAGAAACGGACAAAGCTCAGTCATTAGATCCAAGCGCAAGACCCAACCATCGTTGGATCAAGGATAAATTGCACGCTCTTTAAAGTACAAGGAGAAGTGGGCGTAATCACAATATGAAAAATCGCGATGAAATCTGAGCCGTCAGATCAAGCTTTGATCTAGACCGTTGATCCCAGTCCTTGTTGGAGTTTCGGGGATCGCGAGTTGGAAATGTCAAAGTTTATTGCACCAGGAACCTCGAAATCGCGATGTGTGAAATCCCGACTGAACCTCAACCGTCAGATCAAGATGTGATCTAGACCATCAACCCAACTCATGACAACAGACCACGTCAGCTAGGGACATGTGGCACAATCAGGTAATGACAAGTTTCATACTGATTCAACATTTCAGGCACATGTAAGTCGTGAATCAGAGTGACACATGGAAGTATTCAACACGTGTCAATTCATGTATGACGTCAGCATATGGACACCATATCGGAGTTTCGAGGATCGCAAGTTGGACATGTCAAAGATTATTACCATCAAAAATCTCGATATCGCAATATGAAAAATCACGACGTATCTGCGACCGTGAGATCAAGATCAGATTTGGACCATTGATGTAACTCCTTATCGGAGCTTCACGAATCGTGACATGGAGTGACAAAAACACTGCAACAAGAAATGCGAAATCGTGATATGCGACATGGAGATTCACTCATAGCCGTTAAATCAAGCTTGGATCTGGGACGTTGATGTAATTCCATCTCGGAGTCTCGGCTATCGTTACTTGGAGTGATGAGACCCTTCATCATAGGAAATGCGAGATGCGAATTCACGAAGAGACCTGGACCGTCAATACACCAAGATTTTGGACCGTTGATCCAACTCCATCTCGGAGCTTCACCTATCGCGACTTGGAGTGACGAGAACCTCCATCTAAGGAACAACGAGATGCGATATCTCGAAAAGATCTGGACCGTTCATTCATCGATATAATGGACCGTCGATCAGGGTCGATGAAGATTATGAGTTTGCAGTGACTTTTAGCACAACTTGTGGTCACCGCGTATGGTCACGTGGGGGAAGGATCTAGTGTAGAAAAGTTATGTATCGAAACTTTAGAGATCGCGAAATGAAGTGCCGAGATACTCAGCACAGAATTTTCGAATGCCGAAATTCCAAAATGAATGCAAGATCCCATGGAATCAATCCAACGGTGCAGGTGAATTTGAACAAGATCGGAGGGTTACTATTCTTTCTCACAGATTAACTCCTGAGTTTGGAATATGTTAGCAAAACAGACTCATGATTGCAAATCAGTCAGTGTTTCAGTTGGCATTTCAGTTACTTAGACAGTTGTCGACATTTTGCCTAAGGAGTTGGGAAGTTGAACCGTCGTGTTCGTGTGTATAAAAGAAGATGAAATAGACGGTGTCCAGTTGGTCGTTCTGTAAGTGAAAAAGAATGAAACTGTAAGAATAGAGACGAAGAGGATGCGAGGAGATTGAGCATATGTGAAGGGTGATATGAAATGCAGAGCATAATAACAGATAGTTGAAGAAGAGCAGAATGAGAGCACGAGTTGATGCAGAGCATACCTGCTGACCAGACAGAGGAAGAGTAGAGATGCAGAACAGTGTGCAGAAGACTAGATTTGCAGAAAAAAGAAAGATTGGTAAGACCTATTTTATCTGTAAATTTGAATGGTTATTTAGCCATTTATATTCTAGGGAGGTTGGGAGGTTCTTCGGAGGACTGTTGTCCTCAGAGGTTTAAGTGGGAGCTTGAACACAGGAAGTTGTAGCTTCCATCTGGTTGCAGCCAGAGAAACCAGGGTGGCAGGGAGGTGCAAGGGAGAACTAGTGTTCTCTGTTATGCAGGTTTGAGCCTGTGTAACTGGAAGTTGGTGCTTCCATCCAGTTAGTGCTAGAACATTCAGGAAGTTGGTGCTTCCATCCAGTTGGTGCTGGAATATTCAGGGAGTTGATGCTTCCTTCTAGTGGGTTCTAGAGAAACCAGAGAGTTGGTGCTCTCAAACAAGTTGAATCTTGTAAAACAGAGGTAGCAGCCTCACATTGAGTTGGTGCTCAATTGTAAATGATGTACAGAACTGAGAAAGACTGCCTATCATTTCGAAGAAGAAGAGGTTTTCTCCCTTTATGGGTTTCCTCATGAAAATCTGTCTCTGTGTGTACTTTATGTGTGACTGATGGTATTTACTTTTACTGTCCATATGTTGTATATTGTTGATGATCACTTGAAGGAAGATTAATAATATTTTAAAAGGTATAAAATTGTTTAAGCTCATAAACAAC
>ML782608.1:172742-190363 GCA_009831015.1 Picea engelmannii
AGTAAAACAAAGCTCTGCAGGAATTTTCATTTCTCAAGAAAAATATTTGAAAGAGATGTTGAAGAAATTTTAGATGGAAGATTCCTCTACAGTTAGCACACCTATGGTGGTTGGTTGCAAGCTGAGTAAAGATGATATCTCACATGATGTTGATCAAAGAACATATCGCTCTATGATAGGTAGTCTTCTGTACATCAAAACATCTCGTCCTGATATAATGCAAGCTGTTGGAATGGTAGGTCGTTTTCAGTCTGCTCCTAAACAAAGTCACTTGGTAGCTGTTAAAAGAATATTCAAATATCTGAAGGGAACAATGACATATGGACTGTGGTACCCTAGAAATCAGAATTTCCAGTTAATTGCTTATTCAGATGCCGACTGGGCAAACTGTGTTGATGAGAGAAAAAGCACCAGTGGAGGAGCATTTTTTCTGGGTGACTCATTAGTTGCATGGCTTAGTAAGAAGCAAGGATCTATTTCATTATCCACTACAGAGGCAGAATACATTGTTGCTGCTACTTGCTGCACACAAATCTTATGGATGATACAAACTCTTGCAGATCTGAAGGTAAATTACACTAATCCCATTCCAATTCACTATGATAACACCTGTGCCATTAGTGTCTCCAAGAATCCTATTCTTCATTCCAAGACTAAGCATAGTCCAATTAAGTATCATTTTCTCTGAGAACAGGTTACAAACAGAATTGTTCAGCTGAATTATATTCCTTCCAAAGAACAGATTGCTGATATCTTTACTAAACCATTAGCAGGAACCCCTTTTGGATATCTTCGTCAAAAGTTGGGGGTTATAATATCAAGGGCCTAATCTATTCACCTGGTCAGCGGGAGTACTTATTGAATATATGATGTATTTCCAAGATGCTTATAGTTGACAGGGGGAGCAGGTTTTTATAACATATCAGGGGAAGAATGGTTCTTCTTTGACATTGATGTGAAAGGGGGAGAAAAGAGCAGGAGAGAAGATCTGAATACATGTGGGTGCTTGTGTTGCCATCAATTCCAAAGGGGGAGATTGTTGGAAAATATGTAACAGACAGCGAATGGCATGAGTACAGGAAGGATGTACAGAGGATTGTTAGCATATTTACAGGAATCATATACTTGTCATTGATGGAAAGTACAGTAGTGGTGAACAGTAGTGGTGATGGCTTGAATACAACATCGATGATTAGCAACGTAGCAATAATCGGGAGGAGAAGAGTCAGTGATCGTTGGATCCCATTCAAATTTCCTGAAAGAACGAGGACCGTCAGATCTAAATGAAGACAAGATGTGCGCACTGAAGAAAAGGAAAGAGCTCAGTGGTTAGATCCAAGCGCAAGACCCGACCATCGTTGGATCAAGGATAAACTACACGCTCTTTAAAGTACAAGGAGAAGCAGGCGTAATCGCAATATGAAAAATCACGATGAAATCTGAGCCGTCAGATCAAGATTTGATCTGGACCGTTGATCCCAGTCCTTGTTGGAGTTTCAGAGATCACGAGTTGGACATGTCAAAGTTTATTGACATCAGGAACCCGGAAATCGCGATGTGTGAAATCCCGACTGAACTTGAACTGTTAGATCAAGATGTGATCTAGACCATCAACCCAAATCACGACAACAGACCACGTCAGCTAGGGACATGTGGCACAATCAGGTAATGAAAAGTGTCCGACTGATTCAACATTTCAGGCACATGTAAGTCATGAATCAGAGTGACACGTGGCAGCATTCAACACGTGTCAATTAACGTATGACATCAGCAGATGGACACCATATCAGAGTTTCAAGGATCGCAAGCTGTACATGTCAAAGATTATTAACATCAAAAATATCGATATCGCAATATGCGAAATCGCGACGTATCTGCGACTGTCAGATCAAGATCATATTTGGACCATTGATGTAACCCCTTATCAGAGTTTCGCGAATCGCGACATGGAGTGACAAAAACACTGCAACAAGAAATGCGAAATCACGATATGCGATATGGCGATTTAATCACAGTCGTTAAATCAAGCTTGGATCTAGGCCGTTGATGTAACTCCATCTCGGAGTCTCGGCTATCGTGACTTGGATTGATGATACCCTTCATCACAGGAACTGCGAGATGCGAATTCACGAAGAGATCTGGACCGTCAATACACCAAGATTCTGGACCGTTGATCCAGCTCCATCTCGGAGCTTCGCCTATCGCGATTTGGAGTGACGAGAACCTCCATCTAAGGAACAGTGAGATGCAAGATCTCGAAAAGATCTGGACCGTTGATTCATCGAGATCATGGACCGTCGATCAGGGTCGATGAAGATTATGAGTTTGCAGTGAATTTTAGCGCAAGCTGTGGTCACCACGTGTGGTCACGTGGGGGAAGGAGCTAGTGTAGAAAAGTTATGTATCGGAACTTCAGAGATCACGAAATGAAGTGTCGAGACACTTAGCACAGAATTTCCGAATGCCAAAATGCTGAAATGAATGCAAGATCCCATGGAATCAATCCAACGGTGCAGGTGAATTTGAACAAGGTCGGAGGGTTACTGTTCTTTCTCACAGATTAACTCCTGAGTTTGGAATCTGTTAGCAAAACAGACTCATGATTGCAAATCAGTTAGTGTTTCAGTTGGTGTTTCAGTTGCTTAGACAGTTGTCGACATTTTTCCTAAGGAGTTGGGAAGTTGAACCATCGTGTTCGTGTGTATAAAAGAAGATGAAATAGACTGTGTCCAGTTGGTCATTCTGTAAGTGAAAAAGAATGAAACTGTAAGAATAGAGACGAAGAGGATGCACAAGAGGAGATTGAGAATATGTGAAGGGTGAGATGAAATGCAGATCATAATAAAAGAGAGGTGAAGAAGAGCATAATGAGAGCATGAGTTGATGCAGAGCATACTTGCCGAACAGACAGAGGAAGAGTAGAGCTGCAGAACAGTGTGCAGAAGACCAGATTTACAGAACAAAGAAAGATTGGTAAGACATATTTTATCTGTAAAGTTGAATGTTTATTTAGCCATTTATATTCTAGGGAGGTTGGGAGGTGCTCGGGAGGACTGTTGTCCTCAGAGGTTCAACTGGGAGCTTGAACACAGGAAGTTGTAGCTTCCATCTGGTTGCAGCCAGAGAAACTAGGGTGGCAGGGAGGTGCAAGGGAGAACTAGTGTTCTCTGTTATGCAGGTTGGAGCCTTCGTAACTGGAAGTTGGTGCTTCCATCCAGTTAGTGTTGGAACATTCATTAAGTTGGTGCTTCCATCCAGTTGGTGCTGGAATATTTAGGGAGTTGATGCTTCCTTCTAGTGGGTGCTAGAGAAACCAGAGAGTTGGTGCTCTCAAACAAGTTGCAGCTTGTAAAATAGAGGTAGCAGCCTCACATTGAGTTGGTCCTCAATTGTAAATGATGTACAAAACTGAAAAAGACTGCCTATCATTTCGAAGAAGAAGAGGTTTTCTCCCATTATGGGTTTCCTCGTGAAAATTTGTCTTTGTGTGTACTTTATGTGTCACTGATGGTCTTTAATTTTACTGTCCATACGTTGTATATTGTTGATGATCACTTGAAGGAAGATTAATAATATTTTAAAAGGTATAAAATTGTTTAAGCTCATAAACAACTGATTCCACCCCCCCTCTCAGTTGTTTTAGTATTTCCAACAAAAGGATCAGTAGCGTGTTTGAGTCTAGAAAATTTCTTTATGAAGAGAGGCATCCATCCTCTTCCCTATCAGAAGTGATCCTTCTCAGAGTTTTTCTTGATCTAGTTCTGGGTCTCTGATGTTGTAGTCTATAGCCTAGGTATAACCTTAGATTATCTTTTCTTTCTCAAGTTTCCTTGTATTTGTTTCTATTAAAGTAAGTTTTTGTACCTTTAAGAGGTTCTGGTCTTCAATACCAGTACTCCCTGCCTGAGAAAAGCTACTTGTCTTTCTTCTTTTAAGGAGAAACAAAGGCACAAGAGGCCTGTAGTGGGCATGCACACATGCATATGCGTATTGTCTTTGGGCAGCCTACATGCATATGCTAGTTGTTGAAGTGACAGTCGCGTGTCTGTCTAGAAAATTTTGAGGAGGCAATCATCCTCTTCCCTGTCAAGTTTTTACTTCCCAGGTTTTTCTTGTTTCTTTCTGGTATCTGTCATAAGCAGTTTTAGCCTAGATTGTTAGTTCTCTTTCTTTCTTGGAATTTTCCTTGCATTGTTATTTGAGAAAGAAAAATAAATTAGCATAGTGTTGTGTTTTCTTCTCATCTTAAAAGCATTTCAAAAGAAAAATAAGAAAGATAATCCTTCTTTGCTAGTGTTCTTACAAGTTTAATTTTTCGCAAGAGTCTTAACAACATCAGTTGCACTACTGTACCCTTTTTGAGTAAATCAAGCCAGTAAAAAGAACGCTAAGTAAAATTTACTAGACTTTATGTTTGTAGGGTCCATCAACTAGATTAGGCTAGAGCCTTGATTTAGGTTGGAGAGGAAACTCTTCAAGGCTATAAAAAAAACATACGATTCTATGCTAAGTAGTGTAGAAGTTTAGTAACATGGAAATTATCCGGGACCCCCCTCTAACACAGTGGATAAACATGAGTTCACGTGCGGGAAGGTAGCGGGGATAACCCCTCCAAAGCTGGACCAAGCATAGTGGGGAATGCATATAGAGGACTTGTCTTGGGATTCCGTTGATCGCATTTGCCATGGAGCTTCGTGGGTCTCAAATATGTTCAAGGTCCTCAATCATCTTCTAGAACACTTGCTTTTGATACCCTTGATAGGTTTCAGGCTTGATACCCTTCTCATTGCGTTCCACCTGACTGTCGACTGTACCCGCCTGGTGATTGTTCACGAGATGGAAACCTAGTTGCCTTTATTTTAGGGACTTACAAGGTGACCACGGGGGTATACCGTGGCACCTAGGATAGACATTGGGCCATGATCTGCAGAGTATACCCAGAGGGTGCTTCCTTATTCGAGTGTCACTTGCACTGGCAAGTTTCTATAGTGTTGGTTGGTGTAACTGTTCTTCCAACTAGTTAGTCGTTTGCTTGATTTTCCTTTAGGAACTTTTAGTGTGTGCTTGTGCTCCCTAGTTTTCCATAGTGAGTTAGTCAGTTATTGATTTGGATCTATGACCTAGGGTGGTATACCACCCACTCCATTGGTCATGAGGACTTTTTGGTCTTCTTCTTAGAAATGTGGAGCCACCTCTATATAGGCGTTGTTTTTATAACACTGTTTCTTTAGAGTCAGTGTGTGAGACTTTTACACGCTTGAATGATACTTCAAGGGGAGAACCTATGCATAAGATATTCATGGATAAAGTTCACGGAGATACCAACCAAGGAGCCCCTTCACAAGGGTATTCTTGTTCTTTTCCCTTCTTCAAAAACATTGGTGTCCCTTTGATGGCCACTTTGTACATTCCTGGGTTGAATGTGGGATTACCGGTTTGTTTGGGTACCATTCCAAATTTCCCGAATGCTCTTGATGCTTCTAAGTTAAGAACCTTAAGTCATGGGCACCCTGTTGATGTTTCTTCATCAGCAAATTCTTCTCCTCCTCCTTCTCCTGCCTCTGGTGAAAGTACAATTACTAGTAACTAGAAGTCTAAACGAAATAGAAAGAGGAAGAATAGGAAGAAGAAACCACCAAACTCTACGAGTCATGTTAGAAATAGGTCGACAACCTCTGCAAGTCACGTTGAACACCAACACCTAGCCTCTGCAAGTTATGCTGGGGGCACACACCCACCCTCTATAAGTCATGCTGGGGGAAAGAGTCTAGTCACTGCTAGTCATACTGGTAATAGGTTTGTAGGCTCTGTAAGTCATGTTGGATATCTGCAACCAGCCACTGCTAGTCATGCTAGGGGCATTGATTCTGTTGAGAAACCTAGATGGATAGGATGTAAAAATAAGTTCCCTTGTAATATTTGCAAGGGAGATCACCTTACTCATTTGTGCCCTGACCTTCAAGAGGTACGAATATTTTGTTCCCTGTCTGCAAGATCTTATGATTTTGAGTCTCCTGAGATTTCCTCGCAGTCTATTCAACCATTGGTTGAGAAAGTGGTCACACTGATGCAGTCATCGGCTGATCCCAGTCCTCTTTTGGGGGGTGAGGTGACTTTATACCTTGTAGTCTCTCAGCCTATTCAACCATTGGTTGAGAAAGTGGTCATGCTAATGTAGTCATCGTTTGATCCCATTCCTCTTTTGAGGGGTGAGGTTCCTTTAGACCATGTAGTCTCATAGCCTATAGCAGTCATTTGTTGAGAAAGTGGTCACACCGTCGCGATCTTTGATTGATCCCACTCTTCCCTTAGAGAGAGTCGATTCTACCAAAGTGGTCACATCGATGCCATCTTCGGTTGATCCCTCTCCTCTCTTCAGGAGTGAAGTGTCTATCGACTGTGTTTTTATCATTTCCAGTTCCGTACTTTCAGAACAAAGAGGCATTTCTCTTTCTCCGAGAACACCCCCTCCAAGCCCTAGGATGGTTTCCTTTGATTGGAATGATCTTGTTGATCCTCATCTTCCTTCTTATGCACCTTTCCAAGTAAGTGTTGAAGTTAATTCAACAAACATCTATCGATGTGTTGTGGATGAAGGATCCTCTGCAAGTATTTTACCCTCCTTGGTTTGGAAAGTCTTGGAATCTCCCGAGCTTGTATTTGCTTCACATGAGTTGTTGGCTTTTGACCGACGTCCTAGTGAATATTTGGGGGTTGTTCCTTAGTTTCCTATCTCGTTAGGTGGGAATATTGTCCGTGTCAATGTTATAGTGGCGCAAGGCCCGTTAGATTTCAATATGCTTCTCGGGCGTGGTTATGCATATGCTATGAACGTTGTGGTATCTATGCTCTTCCGGGTGATGCATTTCCCTCACAATGGAAGCATTGTCACTATTGACCAGCTGGCATCTGATAATCACCATCCTAATTCAGCGTTAGTTCAGGATACCCCTTTATATGTTCCTAGTGTTCTTGTAGACTCCACCTCGCCACGGGTTAATTATGTGGCATCTTATCCTCGGTGTTCAATTGCCTCTGAGCAGAAACCTGTGCAATCATGTTTTCCTTCTCGAGACTTGGAATCAACAATTGTTCCATTGGTTTATCCAATGGGGGCATGGGAGACCTTGCTTCTCCCTCTTGGTCCAAGTGGGATTGAGTATCCTTCTGAGTCTGATCTCGTTGTTTGAATATCCTCAAGCCCTCGTGCTTCTGACTCTTCGCTAATAGACTATGCCAGTCCTAGCTAGAACCTCCATCATCATATGGAGTATGGTCATATTACTTCACCTTTTGGGACTATTGACCCTCGTTTGTGTGATTTCTTGGATTTTGACTTGCCTTCAGATGAGGCTATCCTTGAAGCCATGACTACGGTTTCTATACCGCGAGAGGAATTACACCGTGGTTTGTGTTTTCTTTCCTTCTGGGAGACTTTCCAAGTTGACTATCAAAGAGACTCTTTCTCTGAGCCTAGAAGTGGGCTCTACTTGAACCAGTTTCATACATGAGTCGTAGCCCCCATGGGTCTTCTTTTAAGCCCTTTTCATACCCACTAAAAATGAAAATATTGTCGAGCGATCTTGTTGACCTTCATGCTTGCTAAACTGAAATTTGAAGTCACATATGTCCGACGATAGTTTACCCCTTTTTCGGTTCAGATGGTCAACTGTATAAACAAAGGTATACTCTAGGAGCTTTGGTTCCATAGAAGAGTATTCTCAGGTATGATTTTAACCCTTTTTCGGGCCTGAGGGACTAAATTTATGAAAACATAACCCCCACGGAGTCCATAGTTAAGCTCTTTTCAGACTCCCTAAAATTGAAAATATCATCGTGTGACCTTATTCTTTCACACTCGTTAAATTGGTCTAGAAGAACATTCCTGACGAAGTCCATAGTTAAGTCTTTTTCAAAATCTTTAAAAATGAAAAAATGGCCGAGTGATCTTGTCTTTATCACACTCGTTAAAATGGTTTTGAATAGATGTCTGGTCGGTGCTAGTTTACCCCTTTTTCGAGCCGACTAGACTATCTTCGAAAAAGGTACCCCAGAGGAGTCTACTTTTATGCTTTTTTAGACTCTCTAAATATGAAAAACCGTCGAGCTTACCTTATCTGGGCTTGTTAAAATAACATCGAAGGACGTTACCATTGTGTGTCTTATTAATCGCATTTGCATACCTACGTCTTTAGCCTAATGTCGGCTCCATGTTGCTCTCAACTGAACCATCTGAAGCATGCCTTATACGCAAGCCCTGTAGCACTTTACCTTTGTGTCTTGACACCTTTGGCCCATGGAGGATTTTTCTTGAGTGTCCTTTTCCTGCATATGTCCCTTTCCCTAAGAATTCATGTGTTCCGTGTGCTTGGAACTAGTATGTCCACAACACTCGATCCTCCTTTGTAACATAGCATTCTTTTATTCTTTTTCAAGCTTTCCAAAATTATTTAAAAAGACAAAAAAATCAAATATACCCCAAAAAGAGGAAGGGAAAAGTATTTTCTTTTTATTGACAGCACAATGAGTCACCCTTGGACAAAGCACATCCTTCCATTTGTTCGTCAAGCCCTGGGATTTAATATGACCTTAGGAATTTGTTCTTGCTACATAGATCTATGTCCTCCTCTGTTTGGTTATTCTTCCAAACATATGGAGAGTTTGTGGTGCCTCTTGCATCGTGAAGTTATGTCAAAATATCATGCTTCCTGATTCTCATCTTTTGTCGTTCTATTGTCCAAGGGAAGTTATTACCAATCTTGAGTCAGCCCCCTCTACAGATTGTCTCTTACCCTCATGCTCGGTCATCCTAAAATCCCAATCAAGTCTTTGTTCGAAATCCATGAATCCCTCAACCTGATCATCAAAATCTTCTAGTCCGTTCCTGAAAAGCCGTCAAAGACCTATGGGTATTGAATTCGTAGACTCATATTACACTCCTACCTGAGTTGTGAGGATTTTGAAGCTGTTGCTCAAGCTCCAAAGGCCTCATCTCTAGCCATCATGCCTTATTCTCTTATTGAAGATGGATACTATACATGTATATCTTTTTTATTTCGAGATGTAGATCCATTGTGTATTTCTCACGGATACACTTTATATAGTTATATGACATGGATATACAGTGTATTTGATTGGTAGCCATGATTTTATTTCATTCCGAGCATGGGTATGCCCACCTCGTTGAGACAATGTTTATTTTGCAGATGGCACCTCCCTAATTCTTATTCCTGGCCTCACTTGTTTGGTATGTTGGTGAAGATTGATAATGTTTTTCGGCCATCAGATGCTCTTTTTACCTCACACATTAGGGGGCATATGTTATAACCCTAAATTGCACTAGACATGCTTACCTGGCATCAGGCCATCTCATTTTCCTTCTTTTCCAATCCACTACTGAACAACTTCTTAAAAAACACTCTTTTTGAAGGCATACGCGCCCTGCTCCACTACTGCATGCGTGTGTACGTTGGCTGACCCACTACAACCCGCGTATACCTAAAAAGAATGAAAAATGGAAAGTTGCAGACGAAACACACAGTTTTGGGTAAGTTAACTAAGTCGTTTGACCGCCCAATGTCGGTCACTCGACCAAATACCTAGACCTTTCTAGCCTATAAAAGAATGGGTAGGGGTCCCATTTGGAAGAAGGAAAATCATAACAAAGAAACTATACAAGTGTCGAGCTGTTGACTCAGAGTATTTTTCCTTTGGTTCCATATTGGTGGCATGGGTTTTGGAGAGGGTGCCCATGTTGCGCCCGAGAGTGTTATTGGGTGCACCTGGTGCGTGAGAGCCGCTATTGAGGCAGTGGGCGACGATTCTGGTTCGTCATGGTGGTGGGGAGGGTGGCCATTATTTCATGACCAAGGCTACACAGGTGTGGATTCAGATTCCATAGATCATACTTTGATATCTGTATTGCAGGGTGGACTTCCGGGATGATCCAGATATGGTGCTACCCCCTGGAGAGGTGTTTGACCATAGAGGTACAATGTTATATTTTATTTTTTGATATTTATATAGTATAGAATTATTTTTATGTATATATGGATGTTGATTCTACCATTTGTTTGTTGTTTGTGCAGATGTGGGACCTCATGGGCGCAAGGTTGAGTTGGTTAGAGCATCGGCTCATCAGGGGCCTATGCAATCACCGCGGGGAGAGTCACGGGCAGGGGAGAGATGACGATGGGAAGATGTTAGGGTGAGGCTTGTTGATGATGAGAGAGTGGCCAGGAGATGTCGTTATGATGACCACGGTGCGGGGGTCGGGGGAGAGTTTGAGGATTTTCACCGCCGATTAGAGGTGGTACTACAGGGGGTGCCTGAGGGGATGCGGGTGCGTATTTAGGATGAGGGGATCCTAGAGTAGTGCATTGGTCTTCTAGTGGAGTCACGAATGTTGATCCATAGAGAAGTTGTGGTAGGAGTGGTGATGACTAGGTGGTTTCCCCCAGAGCCTAAGGGACATGTAGCTAGTGGGGTACCTCCTCTAGTGGGAGGACCAGGTGGTGGTTCTTTAGAGGTGCCATGAGTGTCTCTAGACATGGTTTTTTGTATTTATAGAGGCCTGCAAGACTATTTTGTATATGGTGTTGTGACATCGGTTTTGTACCTATAAGAGTGAGATGGTCACTTACTTACGAAGGTTCTACTTGATGTACTATTTTTTGTAAACATTGATGGCACATTGACTGATATATATATATATATATATATATGGATATACATTTTTGGATCTCTTTGATGTTTACATATGATGATGTTTTTTGTTTATGATGTCTAATTTATATGCTGTGACAAACTTTTGATGAGTTATGTATGTGTAATGGTAGCTTGGTGGGATATATGCCAATCTAACACTGGGTTAGCCATATTATCTGCTATTTGATCAAATTGCCTTGGAATATGTGTGAGTGTGATTGAATCAAAATGTCGAGATAAAATTATAACTTGCAAGTATTTGCGAAAGAGGCATGGATCACGTACATGGTACACATTGTTGAGGTGGAGGACGATGAGTTGGGAATTGAGTAAAAAGATAAGGTGACGAATATGGCGATGACTAGCCTCAGTAAGGAGGCCAATGACGACTGTGTACTCTACTTGGTTGTTGGTAGCTGAGCCCAAGCACATGCCACTGGAGTGGAGTAGTTCATGCGAGGGAGAATAGAGGGCCCAAGCGGCCGAAGCGAGATTTTGTGTCCAACGGCTAGCTCCATCAGCGTAACTGATGTGGAAGGCCGATGGAGGAGGCATATGTCAAGAACACAAATGATAGATTAGATGTAATATATGGAGGAAAAAAGAATACTAAAAACTCTACAAAAAATAAAAAGCCTAGGGTAGCATGGCTATGCTCAGGCATAAAATTTCTTTAAGTACAACCCATTGATGGGTTCCTTGAGGGGGTGGCCTTCGAGAGAGGCCAGGATGTATGTGCCTTTAGTGAGGCAATGGTGGATGATGTAAGGTCCATGCCATAATGACTCAAACTTTCCATGGTCGAAGGTATCGTGGAAAATATCGTAAGCAAAGACGAGGTTGCCTTCGTTGAATGATCAAGGTTTGACATGGTGATCATAGGTGGCCTTCGACCATTTTTTGGCTACCTCATTGTTTTGTAATGAAGACTGACGGTCTTCATCCAACGACTCTAAGTTCAACAAACACTGCTCCATCATAGCAGTGTTGAGTAATATCTCAATAGTGGTGCGTAATGTGGGGATTTCGCATTCGATGGGGAGAGTGGCCTCGAACCTATGGACTAGATGAAATGGTGTGACACCAGTGGCAGTTTTAATTTCCGTGCGATAAGACCACAGTGCAGAAAACAAAATAAGGTGCCAATTGGTCTTATATTTGTTCACTGTGCACTGCAACATGGTTTTGAGGACCTTGTTGACCACCTCTACCTGTCCATTGGAATGAGGGTACTATGGGGAGGTGAACTCATGGGAGAAGCCTAACCTGGAGGAGGGTTTGACGAAAATCTCATTCTTGAAGTGTTTCCCATGATCAGAGACTAGCTGTAGGGGGACTCCAAAATGGGAGATGTCATGGTTGAAGAAACAATGTGCTGCAGTGTCAACAATGTTGTTGAAGGTGGGCATGGCTTCGGCCCATTTGGTGAAATAATCGACTTCCATGACGATGTATTTGTGTCCATTACTAGATGGGGGGTTGCAAGTCATGAATTCGATGCCCCATTTGCAAAAGGGGCCGACAATAATGACTGGGTGGAGAAGAGCAAGTGGTGCTCTCGCTTTGTTGGCATACATCTGACATTTTTCACATCACTTCACAACCTGGATGCAGTTGTGAAACAATCTGGGCCAAAAATAGTCTGCTCGAATGATTTTCTAGGTGGTGGACATCCCTAAGAGGTGGCCACCGCAAGCACTGCTATGGCAGTCATTCAAGACTCGGTCAGCTTCATCGATAGTAAAACATCGATGAAGTATGGTGTCGACCCCTC
This sequence comes from Picea engelmannii, assembly GCA_009831015.1. Taxonomy (NCBI): domain Eukaryota; kingdom Viridiplantae; phylum Streptophyta; class Pinopsida; order Pinales; family Pinaceae; genus Picea; species Picea engelmannii. The sequence continues at coordinate 185,224 of ML782608.1, forward strand.
GACGATATAAGATATCGCTGATAAGGAGGTAGCGAGGGGTGATACCAATTGTTGGACACACCTACCACACTTAGAGGGGTGGGGTGGATGAGTGTGGGGATCTTTTTGCCAAAACTTCCCTCTTACACAAAAACACCTTAGTTAACATTCAACATTTTCTCATTACTCATTGCTGTCATTTATAATCAGTTATATGTGAATACATATCAGCAACATATATCAGCAACATATCATCAACAAATCATCTCCACAAGGAACATAAAGAACACAAGATGTATGTACAATTTTTTCTTTTTATTATGGACTTCAATCCGGGGGTTTTTCAACAACAACTGAATAGAGTAAAACTCTACAAGAGCACCAAATCTATATTAAAGACTCATATTACATTCTCATCACCAACTGATATGAGGCAACAATCCTCAACATATATCAATCTATCAACATAAACAAGTGCATCAACCATGCACCAATCTATGCCAAACAACCTGTAATCAACCTGTACCATAAAAACGTGCATCAAACCATGTACCAAGTATATACCAATCATGTTTCAACTACTCATCAACAATGACTAGTCAATATGTACCAACATCATCAACTATACACCTCATGTATGTGCCAACTCATCAACTGCTTGTCTCAACCATGACTAGTTTTGGATTAGTCAACAACCCCAACTTGAAATAATAATAACTTTGTACCTATACTGAATAAATATATGAAACTGATATACAATGTTCTTCAGTGTGTTTTATGCAATTCCTCCAGGTGGCACTACTTGGAACCTCTCAGAAAAGGAGTTATAGCAAAAATGGCATACCTTGCTAAATTCTGGCTTATTCTAGAGAGCGGCCTTGTAGAGCATGCCCCACACACAATATTATTTGAATTAATATGAAACTATTAAAAAACATACTAGATATTGTACGCTAACCAACACATTTGGTCTCACTGAATTTGGATCTGTTATGAAGAAGTTATGACATTTTAACCCGAAACACCTTTTTCTGATTAGTTTCAGGACTAGCCACAAACCCTATTTTCCACGGAGTGTAACTCCCAAAATACAACGACCCACAAGCTGAATTTTTTACCACAGATACTTGGGTATGTTTTCTCAATGGAATATAAATTTCACGGTCTGAATCATTATAGAAAAAATGTTATAGAGAAAATGGTGGATCATGTTGTCATTGATGCCAATGGTTTGATTGATTGATGTCAAAGGTTTGATTGATTGATGATTGATGTAATATAATATGTATTTTACATGATGAGAATGCATAGATGAATATGGATCAATGAGTTGTCATTGATATGATGAATATGGATCAATGAGTTTTCATTGATACATGATGAAGATGGATCGTTGTGGTTTCATTGGTATATGATGCATTGTTGGAAAAATGTATAGATGAGTCATTATTGTATTATCATGGTTGATAAGGTGCACAAATGGATGAACTCCAAAGTGGTCCCCTTATGGTGAAAGCCCTCACGAGAATACGCTTTGTGGATTGAGTTATCCTAGAAGAATGATTGGAGGACCCTTGCTCTCATTATTTTCTTATCATGATTGATAAGGTGCACAAATGGATGAACTCCAAAGTGGTCCCCTTATGGTGAAAACCCTCACGGGAAGACGCTTTACCGATTGTGTTATCCTAGAAGAATGGTTGGAGGACCCATGATTGTATGTGGAATAATGAGATGAAGATCAAGGAAATTGTTGGTGAAACTATCCTATATGGATAGTGCTTGTCATGCCATTTCCGGTGGTATGTGTAATGTCACATAACTCCTCATGGTTTGAGAGTTATGGCCTTACGAAGATGAAGGACCCCCACATGAAGGCTTGAAGCCCCCAAGGTCAAAGAAGTCGAAGTGACCTAAAAGAAGAAATCATTATTTAAATAATAAAGAGAAGTGACAAAATCAAGAAATGATAAAGTAAGGTGACAAAATAAAGAAGGGATATTTAAATGATAAAGTATTGGAGAGCCTTCTATTTATGGAAAGTGGTTAACCCTAAAAATAAGGAAAATATGTTAAGTGACCAAAAAGAAGAAATCATTATTTAAATGATAAAGTAAGGTGACAAATTCAAGGTGGATTATTTAAATAATAAAGAGGAGTGAAAAAATCAAGAAATGATAAAGTAAGATGAGAAAATCAAGAAGGAATATTTAAATGATAAAATATTGGAGAAATTTCTATTTCTGGAAAGTGGTTAACCCTAAAATAAGGAAAATAGGTTAAGTGACCTAGAAATGGGTTAAGTGACCTAAAAATGGGTTAAGTGACCTAGATGATGAAAGTTTAAATAATATAGCAATGGTCTATTGTAGATCATCCTTTTTGTGGATCATTGGAGAGCTTCTTGTGAGAATATCTTTTGGAGTATTGATGGAGAGCTTCTTGTGAGATCTTCTTGAGAATTTTTGGTGTGGAACACTTGAGAATATTGAATATATATATAGGTGACTAAGGTAACCAAGGATATCCAAGCCTAATTTCATAAGGAAGGTGAAGAAAAGAGGGTCTGAATTGAAGGGAGGATCAATTCTTTTGATGATGCTTTCTAAGGTATGTTATTTATAGGTCATCTCACCATTTTCGCTATAACTTTTTTTATATAATGATTCAGACCATGAAATTTCTATGACATTGATTAAAAATACCCACGTATATGTGGTAGAAAATTCAGTTTGTGGTTCATTGTATTTTGGGAGTTACACTACGTGGAAAATAGGCTTTGTGGCTAATCCTGAAACTAGTCAAAAACAAGTGTTTCGGGTAAACACATCATAACTTCTTCATAACAGATCCAAATTTAGTGAGACCAAATGTGTTGGTTATCATATAGTCTTTAGTATGTTTTTTACTAGTTTTAGATCAAATAAACAAATATTCGGTCTGGGGAATGCTCTACAAGGTCGCTCTCTAGAATAAGCCAAAATTTAGCAAGGTATGCCATTTTTGCTATAACTCCTTTTATGAGAGGTTCCAAGTAGTGCCACCTGGAGGAATTGCATAAAACAAACTGAAGAACATTGTTTATCAGTTTCAAATCTTTATTCATTACAGGTACAAAGTTGTGATTATTTCAAGTTGGGGTTGTTCGCTAATCCAAAACTAGTCATGGTTGAGACAAGCAGTTGATGAGTTGGCACATACATGAGGTGTATAGTTGATGATGTTGGTAAATATTGATGATTCATTGTTGATGATTAGTTGAAACATTATTGGTATATACTTGGTACATGGTTGGATGCACTTTTGTATGGTACAGGTTGATTATAGGTTGTTTGGCACAGGTTGGTGCATGGTTGATGCAGTTGTTTATATTGACAGATTGATATTTGTTGAGGATTGTTGCCTCACATCAGTTGGTGCTGAGAATGTAAGTTTATTATTTCATATAGAGTGGGTTCTCTTGTAGATTTGTACTCTATTCAGTTGTTGCTGAAAAACCCCCGGATTGAAGTCCATAATAAAAAGAAAAAATTGTACATACATCTTGTGTTCTTTGTGTTCCTTGTGGAGATGATTTGTTGATGATATGTTGTTGATATATGTTTTTGATATGTATTCACATCTAACTGATTATAAATGAAAGCAATGAGTAATGATGAAATGTTGAATGTTAACTAAGGATTTTTTGTGTAAGGGGGAAGTTTTGGGAAAAAGATCCCCACACTCATTCACACCCCCCCTCTAAGTGTGGTAGGTGTGTCGAACAATTGGTATCAGAGCGGGCCTTCACTACAAGCCTTAACAATATTGATGGAGATCCATAGAAACACAAATGGATGATGAAGTTCCAATCCTTGACGAGGAAAACTATTCTACTTGGAGAATAGAGATGAGAGTGTATTTGAAGACAATGTGAGTAGCTATTTGGAAGGCAGCCATTGGTGGATCACTTCCGTTGAAGAACAAGTCAAAGTTTTCATCTCAAAGGGAAGGAAATAAGAATGATGGATTGGCTCTCAAGACCATTCTTAGTGTACTTTCAAGCCCTATCAAAGAGAGCATGGGACAATGCACTTCCGCCAAGGATCTATGGCTAGAGCTAGATGAGACATATCATAAAAGGAAAGAAGATGTTGAACACCACTCCATCAAGATTATCAAAGGTAAAGAATCTCTAATTCTTGATTGCATATGTGATGATTTTAAAGGAAAAGAATCATCTGATGATGTTGGCAAGGAGGAATATATTGAAGATACTTCGAATGAAGGTAAAGAATCTCCAAAGACTCTTGATTGCATTGATTCAAAATGTGATGATGTTGAATTTTTCTCAAGTGAAGAAGATGATCTAGAAATAGTTTGTGTAAAGTTTGATGATAGTTATCCCATGGAAAGAATAGAAGAAAATCTATTAGAACTTCAAAAGGAAATTGAAGAGGCTTTATATAGATATAGAAGTGATCATTTTTATACACACTATAACTATCTTTTGGATAACACTAAAACGTTTCTTAGGAGGAGTCAAAGGTACATCTTGATGTTAAAGGAAATGCTCAAAGAGAGCAATACGACTCAACTAGAAGAAAAGGAAGAAGAAATCATAAGACTAAAGAATGAAAAAGAAAATGTGAAGGTAGATGATGAGATTAGAAAAAGTTTTGAAACTATTGTCCATCTCAAGACCCAAATTGAAGAAGCCAAAAGAATAGAGGAACTATTGAAGAATCAAATAAATGAAAAGGAAGAGTCATGTTGTAAGATAGAAGTTGAAATTGTTGACCTTAGAAAGAAGGTAGAAAATTCAAACAAATTCTTGAATAGTTCACTAATATTGGATGAGATCTTAGAAAGTGTAACATCACCATATGATAAATCAGGTCTTGGATACAAAGGAGAAGATACACATGCTGAAGAAAGCACCTCAAAGAAGCATGAGGTAAATACATCAAAGAAGGAAGACAATGTTTTAAAGCAACCATCTACACAAGGAAAAGAAAATTTCAAAATAACAAAGAAAGGAAGACATCAAGAAGCTATTCTTGGGACACCAAAGCAAAGGTATGAAAGTATTTTTCATGGGCATTGTTATTCATGTAATGGATATGGTCAAAAATCTTTTGAATGTAGATCTTATGAAAGGAGATATAATGGAATATTTTAT
>ML782608.1:210540-228467 GCA_009831015.1 Picea engelmannii
TGACTGAAATGATAATGCTGATGATAGATGGTTAAACACAGAGTTAGAATGACTTTGTAGAATTGTGTTTTTTAACATAAATAGCAATTTGAGCCTTTGAGTACTAGACTGTTTTGCTTCTGTTTATGATTCCATAGGAAATGCTCAGTTTTGAGTTAGTCATCAGAATTCAAATTCTTAGAATAGGTGTGTGCTTTATTTTTAGGATAGCATTCGAATAAAGACTAGACGCTTGCCTGCACATACTGTGTATCAGCTCGAAGTATACCAACCCTGGTTTGACAATTTAGTGATTCAGGACACTTAAAAGCTACAATTTAGCAGCTTGACAGATGGCTTGGGGGACTGTCTCCCAAACTGGAATGTGGCCCTAGGGGAAGGTATAATCAGGAATAGGGGGAGATGGAGAGTTATCAAGAGATTCTTGAGGAAGGAGCTTTGCAACTAGTGGGACATTAGATAGTAATGAAGCCTCTAGGGGAGGAAGGGTATCTCCAGTTTCTATTCCGTTGGATGAGATGACACATAATTTTGCTGAGGGGTGTATGAGCGGAGGTGCTCCATGGTATGTCCCTAGAAAGGATGGGTCTTTGAAAATTTTGGGACCCATTTCGATGAGTGGGTAAGCCTCGGGATTAGTATGAACAAAGGGTAGGATTTTAATGATGTTGGAGGAAGGGTTGGGCTCGTAATCTGACACTTGGTCAATAGCGATGATCTTCCTGTTGTGGGGGAACATCATTGTACAAAACACAGAAGAGGCCACAAACTTCATCACATACATGTAGCTACACCCAAACAAGATGTTGTAATCTAGTGGAGTGTCGATAACTTCAATGTCAATGAGGATAGTTTTTCCCCTGAGTTCAACGGGGACATTTTGAAAGAGCCCTTTAGGAGAGGATGGTCATCCATCATAAGCTCTCAAAGTGATGGCTGATGATATGTGCTCGAGGGAACCCAGTTTGTTCCATACAGTTTTGGACATGATGCATGTGGATGCACCTTCATCAATGATGCAACAGTGAACTGTGATGTTCTATATTTTAACCGGTATTTGGAAAGCGACCAGAGCGGGAAGATGGGGTTCTCCACCATCAAGATCAGAGGTGATGAGGGGAGTATCAGTAGGGTCGACTACCCCTAGAGAGAAAAGTAACGACTTCCGTTGAGTAGGACAAACTTGAAGGACTTATAAAATTGACATGGCAACAAAAGATTGTGCCAAGTCATCGACCAGACTATAATTGTGTGCCGCCCTCACCTGAGGGTTGTTAATGTTCTATTGTAATGGGATGCAATTAATACGAAGGGGTGGTTCAATATTAGGGAGAGGAATCATCAAAGGTGGGCCAGTTGTGACTGGGGCTTCTTCCGAGGTAGTGGGAGCAGAGTCAGGGGGTGCGATGTATTGACGACTGCATGTTTGTATAAAGACTTCTTCCTCACTAGTGAGGAGCATAGTGTGATCCGTGGGAGTTCCTGGGTTGGCATACTGTCCCATCTATGTTGGGGCCAGATGCATATCCTGTTGGGTGTTCATTACCCCTTGGTGTGGTATGGGGTTTTGTAACATATCTGGGGGGGGTTGTTGTGCATATTCTCGTCGGGCCTGCTGGGGAGTAGGTAGTACTAGGGGATGTGATCCATTTCCAGATTCTTTCATCCATTTAAAGTCAACAATTTAAGGGCACTGGTGGGTATAATGGTCATACTCACTGAAAAGGGCACAAGGGAAGTTTTTCTAAAGAGTGTTGTTATTCTTCTCTTGGCATTTGTTGTTATTTCCCCCTTGGGGGTTCTAGTTCCCCTGATTCTAGTTTCCCCCGGTAGGTTGGTTCTGTTGGGGGTGGTTTTGGTTCCCTCCTGGTCCTGGGTTATTATTGTTTCAGTTTTTTCCTTTCTTTTTGGCATTGTTCGACTGGTGGGCCGAATTAGCCATATTCAAATTTTCAAAATTTTGATATTGTTGAATGGGAGAGGGCTGAACAAAATTAACCCCAACATGTGGTTGTCCCTGTGGAGAAACAATGGGCTAGGGAGGACCAAGAAATGGGAAGTACAAATGATGTTGTGGTAATGATCAGTAGGGTATATAGGAAGGCGTGGCGCTTTCACTAGTTCTTAGGGTGTAAGATGATGTAGAGGCATTTCCAGAAGTAGGTTGAACAGCTGGGCGCATCATGGGGGTTGACGGGGGTCCACTTATGGGTGGAGGGGGGGGGAACAGGGTATGGTTGTTGATAGGGGGGAGGAGGATAAGGGGGTCCTCCATATACTGGCGGATATTGAGGTATTCCATACATAGGTGGTTGTTGGAGGTGTGGATTATGGTGTGTCGTGGTACCAATCAATCCATCCATGGAGTGAGACATCCCGGGTTTCTCTTGGCCAAATGGCACGAGTCTCAGGGCATCAGGAAGTACTATGTATAAGTACCCTGATTGTGAATAAATGAGTTTGAATTGTTGAGCCATGCTGATGGCTTCTTCTTCAGACTAAGGGAAGGTGGCGGCCATGTCTTTGGCAAGGAGGGAAACAAGGGATTTGAGAAACCAATTGAGAAACCAAGTGGCTTCTACTTTTCATAGATTACGTCATCGACGCCAATCGTGAATGTGGTCAGAGATGTGTGTAGTGGAGGTTTTTCTAAACTCGAAGAGTATTTCGAGACCATTGTCATGACGGATTAGGAGTTGAAAGAAGGTCAAAAATGCTTTGGCCAAATATTCAAAGGTCGTATGGGACCCCGATTTTTCTTTTACATACCACTTGGATGATGGGCCAGTGAGCGTGCATTGAAATAATCTCAAGAGGACGGAGTCATCCATGATGTTGTTTGAAGAACACCATAAGTGGAAGGTCATAATATGGTTGGTCGGGTCGTCTCCCATTTTCCCTCAAAATTGGGAATGTTTGAAGGGATTTTGGTGGGAATTGTGGACCATGTGGGGTCATGTAATATAGGATCATTGGTGAGTTTAGTCAGATCCGATATGTTGAGGGATGCCAAGTATGGCATCTGGGGTTGTGGTGGAGGATTAATTCCCGTCATGGTGGGAATGTTTTGGGTGCCTGACCCCTGAAGAGGGTTCGTTCCAGCCATAGTGTGTGTGTGGTGTGTCCCTAACCCATGAGGGGGGCTAGGTGGGGCTATACTTCCTACTGGGGAAGAAGTATTCCCCCTACTTCCTTGTGAAGGAAAGTGGGTGGATGGTTGGCCTTGGGAAGTGGACGTAAGTAAAGTGGAACCGAGAAAAGTGGATCCCGAGACAGTAGCACTCACAAGAGTGTGAGAAGGTGGAGATGATGAGTTGGCAAGACTAGGGACTCGGACTAGAATGGGAGGGAGATTTAGCAAGCATCTGGAATGACGGGGATTCTGTGTGTCCCGTATGATGTTCAACTAGCAAAGTGGATGTGTGCAAATTGGTGATGAGAGCAATAAATGAACAAGAGTCTTTGTCTATGATTTTTTGAACCTGTCAAAATCGTATGTAATCACAAGAGTATCATACATAAATCAATAAAGAAGCATACATGTGGATAGGTGGTTGTTGTCCGCATGGGACAATAAAGAAAACAAATGATCATGTCCTAAAGGCATAATGTCCTTCCTCTCAAATAACACTGGACCTTCCAATAGTACTCAACAGTGGGGTCTGAAGCCACCAGAAGAGAAACTAGTGAAGGATGAAACAATCAGTTATAATGAGGGGTAGAGGGTGCATATCTTGAAAGAGATGGCGATATTTCACAATAGCCACACAAAATCTGATCAAGGTGCAATTGCAACCCACAATTGCCACCTGGGTAGATGTCCTAGAATTTGGTCACTAGTTACCTCAATCAAAGTGCGGCATTTAGATTTTCAGCCTAAGAAATGGCTCACGGGATGGATCTAGTCCAAGAGGTGGGTGCCTCAAGGGGGGATGCACATAAAAACCTTACCTTAGCCTTCAAGCCTTCACGGGTATATCCCTACCTTATGGTGTAGGAACACTTGACTTGGAGGATTTAAAGTTCCCTATTTGACAACTTCTATTGTTTGAATATGTGAGAACCAGATAACGGGGAGTTATTTGGATGCCTATCCCTGAGATCCTACCTAGACTAAAAACATTCTTTTGGCACCTCTTGTGGAGGAAAATTTAGTGATTTTTTAGAAAGATTTTAGATGTGGTTGTTTGTGAGATTAGGGGTGTGGGCCAATCTCGTTGAAATTAAGTGGGAGTGGATAGTCTCGCCAAGAAAAGGGTGGGGCGTTTCGAAATCCCTTTGGAGGAAAATTACTTCAACCTCTAGGATTTATAGATAAAACTATGTGAGTGATTAATGACTTTGTGTATGAACAAGTGAAAATGTGCCAAATTTTTAATAAGTTAGGTGTCACCTTTCTGCATGTGGACTTCATGTGGTCCTTACAAGTCTTGATTACCTAATTTAATAAATTCCATTGGTACAACCTTGCAGAATTTTAAAGTCCCTAGAGAACTAGCATGTGGACATATGGGTCCTTACCAATCCTTTAACTGCCTAGTGTGATTTAATCAAAGAAAGCTTCAAAAACTATCCTAGATTGTGGACATGTGGGCATGTATGGGCCCGTTACAAAACATTTAAACTTCCCTAGTGTTTTAATCTAAGAAAGTAAATTTAAAAACTACCTTATCCTGTAGCATGTGGGCATGTATGGGCCCTTACAATTTTAAGAAGTGTTTGAAAACTAAGAGGAGTCCCGAGGGGGATGTTGTCCTCTCCTAAGGATTTTTTCTTTAAGGGAGATGAAATTTTCCCTCAATCCTTTTTTTCTGATTCTCAAGATCACTTTATGGCGCGAGAGAAGAGCATACTCAAAGATTGATGTCTAATTTCTGGTCCCAATGCAAGTAGTTATATATGTGATGTTTGAATGATTCCAACTTATTTTTTTACAATCAAAGCAAGCCATCCATGTGGCAAAATGAGAGCAAAAAGAGGGAAAAAATATGGATTTTAACCTCATAAGTGCCTATGTTTTGACCAACCCTTCATGTGGAGAGGGAATCTAAGTGTGATGCATATTACAATCTGCATAGAATCAAAACATAAGAAGGCCATGGGCCTCCAACAGATCGAAAAACTCTTCGAATGTATAATTTTCTGGATAAATGCATGGGTTGCAGAGTAGACAGACGTGCATTGGGGGCCAATGGGAAAATTAAAAATGACCTTTTGGCACAGTGCACAGAATGCACTGAGAAACAAAGTGAGTTTCACGCACGTTCTCGGAAGACGTGACTGTGGGTTAAAAAACCTACGCACTTTCTGTTACATGGTCGTGAAATAAATTTCGGATGAAATTCTCTCAACTAAGCTCTGAATTTAGCTTTTTGTAGGCAGGCATGGGCCGGTTATGGTTCCTGCAAGTTAAACAAACCAAAATGAAGTTCTCAAACAACCCAAATGGGGGGGAAATTGATACATATCCTCAGTGGAGTTGCCAATCTTTTTCATCCCTTTCGTCACCTAAATGAGAAAAATAAGGATGCTTACAAGTCCAGTTGGGTTAGCTGGACAAGACAATAGTGAATGCAAGAGTTAGAAACATCAAGCATAAGAAATAAGAAAATAACGAAGCTAATAACAATAAAAGAAACTAAACTAGAGTGCATAAGGGAAATATAACAAGAAAATAAACAACATGTATGCCACCAATGGATAAATTGTATGAGTAGAAAAACACCAAAGAAAAAGGGAGATTATGGGTCCCCTCTTCCTTCAAGGGAGGGATCTTGAACCCCCAATGATTGATCTCTTATTACAAGTAGGAATCTAAAAGGAAATGGTGAAGAAAATCCAAAGCACATTCACTCAAGAGGTGATATGAATGGCTAAATGAAATGATGCTTGTATGCTCTTGATGAGGAAAGAGCATCCTCCAAGAGAATATAGGCAGCATAACAATACAAATGAATTCCTTGAAAATATAGTGCACCCGTGGCCTCTTTTTATAGCAAAGCTTGGAGGCATTATTCAACTAGTATTTAGTGTGAACAAGGGGCTCTTTAGGGCACCCTTGGGTCTTTGACCACCCCCCCACTCGAATTCAGCTCGGATTTGGGTGTCAAATTGACTTGGGAGATGAACTAGAAGTGGGTGGAAGGACGAAAAAAATCATACATGCGTTGTTCTGAGGTGTGCGCAGTTTTTTGCATCCACAGTCGTGCATCAGGCACATATGTGCTTTTCTGACGTTATTCGACTGTCACACGTGCACGCACTGCCTTTATATCCTTAACACACGATGATTTTTTAACCAGTTATATAGTTTTGTGCCCTTTGGAAAGGCATTTTCTAGTCCATGGATGAACTAATGGGTGTTTTGAAGATGTTGGATTCCTGTAACCATTTGTGGACGAAATTCCAGTGATAACAACCATTTTATTTTTGGAAGGGAATCAGAATTCTCATTCATTAGCAGTAGTTGATAAATTCATAAGCACTTGAGCAGTAAGTGCGAAAACTCAGATCAACAGAAGTAAGTTTCTGTTCAAATCAGTGTTTCTGGATTCTCATTGAAATTACAAGAAGATGCGATTATCATTAACAAACTTCTAACGTTGTCCCTGTTTTAAGGAAAACAACTCAACTGTACCTTCCCATCCTCGAGATGGTTTCTTAACAGAAATCTAAGTGTCAAAATCATGATGAAGGTCATAAAAACAAAAGAATAATTTGTAAATGATTGAAATTTTCATTCCGAACTATTGAGATATTTAGTATCACCTTGCCCTCTTGAATATCATGAAGTTAGGGAAATTATAAACAAATTCTAGAGGGTTGAAAGAAATGTAATGTGTAGGAAGTGTTTGTAAACCTGCCGAGACACTGAATAGGTCTGCTGGCAGTGGGTAAATGCATGCATGATACCACGACAACTTCGCCAGGGTACTGAACAGGCCTGCTAGCAGCGAAGCAATGCCAGGTTTAAGAAGATCCTCATGTATGTATTTTAATTTGATCAAGTGCGAACAAGTGTTTGTCATGAATGAGCAACTCTTGGACAGGATAGAAGTACTAGAGTGGGTTAAATGACATTCCTATCAAGGCCATGGAATCCTGCTGGCAGTAATGGCCCTGTCAACAATATCGAAGTCAAATTCATAAACATCACTACGCTCATAATATAATTAGATGCTATATTACACTTTTTACATAGAATACATTTTATTCTAAACTGCATTATTTCTAAGTTATGATCAAAATGAGTGACCTATTGTTAATTTTTCTAAATATTTATTTCATCTGAGTTACTGACATAAATTTTCTGGTGATGCAGAGATAACTGCCTCGCCCATTATGTTGCCATTGTTGGCAGCCACCATTTTTTTTCGATTTTTATCAAAATCGAAGTCACCACAAAAAAAATATCTTTCTGTAGCTGCCACCACCTTTCATTTATAAACACTTAATTTTCTGAACTTTGAGACGATGATTGGGATTAACTTATCTTATTGAGTTTTTCATTTGAATTTTTGTTTCTTTGTTTGGGATTAAGCATGAATTTAAATAAAAACTTGGTTTGGGATTTATATATTCTACCTAAGAAATCTCACTTTGAAGACACCCATATATTGTTAAAATTTCAAGTTTTATGAACTTATTGATTGATTCACTATCATGATTTTTATGTATTATGGGCATCGTGACTTAATTGGCTCTATGGTTGATCGTTGGTTTTAATTTTTGAAATGCCTGAATGCACAAAACAATGGTTTAACATTTGATATGGCTCTCATGATCTCAACAGTCATATCAACATTCATGTCACTTAGTACAGGCATGTTGTACCAACGATTTCAATCCACCTTGTTGTCCTAAGCATTAATGAGATAATTCATTATGCAATTTGGGGTTTGGTATTGTTGGAGGGTTTGGTATTCATAGTGGGTAATGGCTCATAGTTCTACGAGACCCTGGTTTTTTTTTTTCACCATCTCATTTTTCCAAGTTATGATAGTCCCCAAACTTTGCAGTTTTTGTGCCATTAAATTCCGCACAGACCTCTCTCTACTGCTCATATTTTGGAAGTCGAAACCTACCTCCTATGATATCCATTATATCTATTTCATGGTGGCAATGGAACCTATGGTTTGAATCAAGTCGAATAGTTTCCAAGCTCTTATTTCCCATGATGACGCAATATATGATCGAAAGGCTCATGGGTGGGATGTCTTCCTTAGGAAATTCGAAGGCTACAACCTCTCGGTTGCATAGGCCTTTGCACAGACTTTTGATGGTTTTAGGGCCAAGGTTGGGGATGTGCAGTTGGAAATAACAGAAGATTTCATAAGTCGGGCGACAAGAATCCCATTGAAAGGTGAAAAGTGGTTTAAGAATGCTAAAATAGAGGATGTTCCATGGTTTCCCGCAAATCCACTTTCTATCCAAAAGGTATTCCCATTGATTTTATGAAACCTAGATGGCACAACCTCATTTTAATTTTGAAACAACTTATCACATGTGAAGGCTGGTATGGGTTGGTTTTTCTATACCATGTTCGGTTTCTTATGTTATTCATAGGGTTTGAATTGAACATGTCGTTCTACCTGTTAATGAGCCCTTACAAAATGTCTAAATGCTATAAGAGACAGAGCATGAACTCTCTATATTGTCTTTTTCATCATAGACTCATTAAAATCCTATTGATTTCTCACCTATCACAAATCGATGACAATTGGGAGAGTTTCTTGAGTCGAAATGGCTTCACCCAGGTCAACAATACAGTCAACCCACCTTTAATTGTAAACCCCAATTTGGACAGACCAGTGACCAAAATCCAGGTTTTCAATTCACCTTATGGATCTGAATTTAATGAACTAGTGTCTATTGTTGTGGAAACCCATGTGGTTAAGAAATTACCATGTAGGTTTTCTCCCAGGAAAAATTTGGAACAATTAGTTGGCGAATTAAAAGGAAATGTTTCCCCTGTGCCTATGAATGAACCTAATCCAAAAAGTAATGATAATCTTGTTGCAAATAAAATTCACAAGCGTACGAAACAACACAAATTTGATTTGAATTTTAGGAATAAGTTGTTTGGTCAATTGATTTCTAGGAGTTTAAGGAATCGAAAAAGCGATCATTTGAGCTCGATCTCTACGATTGAGGTCAATGATCAATGTTCATATCAAGAGATAAAGGAGTTCTTGGCTCAGGAAGATCCAGACAACCAATGTCCTGGGAACGAGGCTCTTACCCAGTTTGAACAGTATGACTTCATGTCTAAATTACCCCCATGTCTCAAATGCAAGGAGGGTTTTGCAGGAATTAGTCACGACCTGGAAAAATCCACAGGGAAACATGAGATACCCATTGTCCACTGTATTCCACAACGGTCTTCCATTGCACCAATGCATTGTGACAATTGCTTAGATTGGGTAGAACGTTATTATAGGGATATTCCTCTCTTACAGATGCAAGTAAAACGTCTAGCTTCTCAGAATTCTCTATTGGAATGAGAGAACCAAGACTTGAAAGAATACACAGAAAGGGAAAATAAAAGAATCAAGAGATATGGTAATATAATCATAAAAAATACAACCAGTTTCAAAGGCATCATAAATTCAGAACTGTCTAATCCTTCATTTTCTAATTTCTAATAGTAAAAATGATTTTGTTTGATTTTATTCCATTCTATTATGAAAAATCAAAATAGGGTGATTTAATTTTGATTTCTTTTACTAATAATAAGACTAGCTACAAAATCTATGATTCTATAGCCAGTTTGTTTTTGAATAATAGTTAGCATTGATTTTCGAATATCAAATCTGTTTTTTTATCCACAAGAAATTGATGATTATGATGTTGATTGCATGGATAAAACACCTTGGATCATACACTCTATTATTTAGTACTTTCTGTCTTTTATGTTCATAAAAATTTGGTTTATTTTTTGACAAATCAACTCATACATGAGTGGTTTCTAGTTTCACTATTTTTGTAATACTATCTATTTTTGTGGATTCAACTCTATATTGTATGATAAGAGTATATGAATCCTAAACTAGTTTAAATATTGGTCACTCTTAGTAGTGAAGGACATATTTGGCTGGGATACATTATGGATATATGATTTTGAAGACTGATATGGATAATTTGTTCACTACTTGGCTTTAGACCTATGTGATCCTTACCCCATTATGTTTTTTCCTCTGTCTTATGAAATGTTATTACATTTGAAGCAGCTTTAGTCTGGTTATCATATGGTATTTCATATTATTAAGTACTTTAATCATGTCTGTAATTGTTTGTTCCATATTACATCTGTGATCAATCTGCCATTTAAATATTGTTGATTTATGCTAGATATTGAATGATAGATTATATGAATGCTTTGTATTGAGTTTCCTCTTTTTATAAGTATTCATCATTATAAGATCACTAGATTTGTATATTAATCATTCTGTTGTTATATACTTGCTCGAATGCATCTTTGAGTTTATTTTGGGAGCATCAACACTGTTCTTTTACAGGTTTCCCTCGTAGGTTGGATAGTCAAGAGTCTGGAATTTGCACAGGAGGATAAATTCATTTTATTCGATTAGTTACAGGTTAATTTACATGTTATTTATTTAAAATATTTTGTTAATGAAATAAGAACAACATGAATTACCTTTTGACTGTTTACGTATTCTTATTTCAATTATATTTGATTAACATTCGTTAGTTTTAGATCCTTAGACATTCAAAAGAAAACAAAAAATGAATGTGCTTTCTTTATCTCTTTCATAAACAATTTCAAAAAACATTCGTTTCGCAAGATGTCAAGTAAGTCTTGTACGTTGTACATAAACTGTTTATAATCATATGCACATATTCACGTTTCCATTTGAACTTTTGTAATTATTATATTATTAGTATCATAGCTTTATATATTAGTTTCCTTTCTTTATTATTTTTAGGACTTTAGTTGGCCAATAGAGCCATTAAACCCGTCGGGTCATTTCATTCCAAACAACTTGGGTTATTTAGACAACCCCGGTCCGGATTTGACCTTCCAGTTGATGGTGTGTCAAATAATCTCTTCAAAAAGGCGTTAAAATTTGGAGGTGTAAACTCTTTTATGTTTTTCATTCTAAAAGAGCTTTTCATAGATATGATCCCTCTAGGCTATGCCAAATTAAGATGGATCTACTCTAGTTTATTCTAAAACCCACTTGTATTTTTTTTACTATAATAATAATGTGAGAAAGATAAATAAACTTAATCAATATTTTAAAGATGATATTTATTTGAGTGGAGAGAAAATCATCGTTACACAACATATGAGTTTTTTAGTTAGCATTGATTTATTTTAATCTTGGATTTATTAAGTATCCAGAGGAATCAAATTTTGGAGGTCCATTTTTTTTTTAAGTTTTTCATTTTAAGAGAGGTTTGCATTTTGAGAGATTTTATCCCTCTAAGCTATGTGAAATTAAGATGGATCTATTCTAGTTTAATTTAAAGACAACTTGTATTTTTTTTACTCTAATAATAATGTGAAAAAGATGAATAAACTTAATCGATATTTTAAAGTTAAATAATTAAATTACATCGATTTGAAGAACATGGTTATATTCCTTCCCCGAGGTGTAGGACAGACGGTGATGGAGTGTGTTGTTAAGCCACCCCATGTTGAAAAGTCATTGGTTCGAAACCTGTGGGGACAAAAAATCCAACCATGTTAAGGGTTGGTGTGGCTCAAGCCAAGTGCAATCCCCGGGCGATTTTGACGGCTTAGATGCCCCTGAATCGCGGTTTCTCAAGCCACAGGTTAATCCCAAGGCCAACAAGTTCAGCCAAATTAACAATAAAAAAAAAACATGGTTATATTCCAAATTGAAAGGGATATTATATGATCACTATGTTTCATATTTTCAAATAATTTATTATTTTTATTTAAAAATTTACTAAAAAAATATATGTAGTGATAACTGTGGTTTTTTTTAAGATTGTTTTTACTTTTAATTTAAATTTCAAAAGTTTTAACATTTATATTAAAGTCTTGTGTAAGTTATATAACAATGTGCACGAAGACATCATGTAAAAATTTGATTATGTGGACAATATTAAGGTTGAAATAGATGCACACTTCTTAATATTGGGATATTAAGATAGAAAGAGATTCAATGTACGTTATATCAAGATGTGAATAAAGACTAACCATTTTATGATAAAAAGATTCAAATCAATATAAAAGAATGGTATTTTCCTAAACCCTAAAACATATTGGGTATTGTTTTTTTAATCTTTTAAGCAAATAGATATATTTTAAAAGTGAATGAAACAAACATAAATATATTATAATTAAAAAGTTGTTTAGACATCAGTAAAATAACTTATATGAGTTTTCAATTTACAATTTATATTGGTTTATAAGAACATTTATAGAAATGGTTTTAGAGTGAAAATATATAAAAATATAGATTATCATGTGATTTTAGAAATCTATCCTAAAATATTTCAGTGTTCAAGCTCGGACTAGTGATCCATGTTCTTTTATGCAACTCAATTGGAGGCCATTTTTCTTCCTGTATCTATGAGTTGATTGGTCCAAATGGATTCTCAAGCAAGTAAAGGAGAGTGTCCAATGTCAAGAACCATTTAAGCTTACTCTCATTTGAGGTATCACTTTTGACCAATATGTGGGTCTGGTTGCCACTAGGGTTAATGAAGATGGAGAGAACAATTGAATTGTTTCATTTAAATCCTAATGAAAATACCTATAATATAAATGAAATTAAGTATTCTAATATATCTCTATTATACTCTAGCCTATCCTGATCAGGAGAAAAACTAATTAAATGAACACATTCAGAGATAACATTATTGATAGTAGAAATAGTTCATGTCAATCAAAAACATATTAACAAAATGAAATTGCAGATTTGATCGCAAATAGTTGCAGATAAAACTCGTAACATCATCATTGTATTCATTAGAAATCATAACAGTCTAAGCATTATGAACACTAAACATAGAAATAGTTCATATGATGAGAATCCAAAAAAACTTAAATGAAAAACATATTAGTAGAATAGTTCTTGATACATCTGATGGCAATTATGATCCCAAAACGCCTTCTATTTTTTTATTCACAAAGAGATAAACTTATCATCTATATGTACAATAGGAAAAAGTCCTTCTATCTTTCAAGGAGCTCTATTTTATAAGATAAGAGATTCTATTTACATTCTGTAACTATGATCATTCTATATGACAATTGCCTTGTTTCATTTCTCATTCTCCTTCTTTCCTAATCATTTGAATTTCATATTACAAAATACAAAAAATTCAAGTGTTATCCAAGGATGATTTATCTGCAAAATTGGTCCATGACTCATATGCTTGAATGATTTTATTTAACCTAGATGAATTCCTTTCCTCAAGATCTAGCTTTCCATCATATATCCTGTCAATTGCTACTATGTACATATTTACAGATAATATGTGGAAGGTCACCAAAAGATCATTAGTGATAGAAAAAGGAGAGAAGGTAGGTACATTGTATTTATGTGCTGGTAATACTGAATCTTCTATATCTTTAGATTTTACATGAGTGGATACAACATTGTGGCATAATAGGATTGGACACATGAGTGAGAAGGGGATGCAAATAATTTACAAAATAAATTTGTTGCCAGATCTTAAACAAATTGATTTGGATTTCAGTGAGAATTGTGTTTATGCAAAACAAAAGAGAGTTAGACTCCTCAGAGTCAAAAAATAAAGGAAGAGTGAAAGGTTATAGCTTGTGCATACATATGTATGGGGACTAGCTCATGTATCATCTCTTGATGGCTCTCGTTATTGTTATCAATGGAATTTCGTCTGCAAATGTTTACAGGAATCCAACATCTTAAAACACCCATTAGTTCATCCATGGCCCATAAAATGCATTTTCAAAGGGAACAAAGCTATACAACTAGTTAAAAAATCAACATGCGCTAAATATACAAAGGCATCTCGCGCACGTGCGACAGTCGAATAATGCCAAAAAATCGCATATGCGCTTGATGTGCGACTGTGGACGCAAAAATCCATGCACACCTCAGAACGAAGCATTTATGATTTTGGTCATACTTCCACCCACTTCTGGTTCATCTCCCAAGTTGATTTGACACCCAAATCCGAGATGAATCCGAGTGGGGGGCTAGTCAAAGACCTAAGGGTTCCCTAAAGAGCCCCTTGTTCACACTAAAGACTGGTTGAATAATGCCTCGAAGCTTTGCTATAAAAAGAGGCCATGGGTGCACTATATTTTCAAGGAATTCATTTGTATTGTTATGCTGCCTATATTCTCTTGGAGGATCCTCTTTCTTCATCAAGAGCATACAAGCACCATTTCATTTATCCATTCACATCACCTCTTGAGTGAATGAGCTTTGGATTTATTCACCATTTCCTTTTAGTTTTTTGCTTGTAAGAAGAGATCAATCTTTGGGGGTTCAAGAGCCCTCCCTTGGATGAAGAGGGGACCCATAAGTCCCCCTTTCTCTTTGGTGTTTTCCCACTATAAAAACTTATCCATTGGTGGCATGCATGTTGTTTATTTTTTGTTATATTTCCCTTATGCACTCTAGTTCAGTTTCTTTTATTGTTGTTAGTTTAATTCTTTGTTTATTTCTTATGCTTGATGTTTTCTAACTCTTGCATTCATTGTTTTCTTGTCCAACTAACCCAACTGGACTTGTAAGCGTCCTTATTTTGCTCATTTAGTTGACGAAAGGGACACAATAGATTGACAACTCCACTAGGGATTGGTATCATTTCCCCCCCCATTTGGTTTGTTTGAGCACTTCATTTTGGTTTATTTAACTTGTAGGAACCATAACCGGCCCATGCCTACCTGCAAAAAGATAAATTCAGAGCTGAGTTGAGAGAATTTCATATGAAATTTATTTCATGGCTGTGTAACAGAAAGTGCACGGGTTTTTTAACCCACATGTGCATCTTCTGATCACGTGTGTCAAACCCACTGTGTTTCTCATTGCATTCTGTGCATTGCACCAAAAATTCATTTTTAATTTGCACATTGGTGCCCAATGCACCTCTGTCTACACTGCAACCCACACATCTGTCTAGAAAATCATACATTGTAAGGGTTTTTGTGATCTGTTGGAGGCCCATAGATTTCTTAAGTTTAATTCTATGCAGATTGTAATATGCACCACACTTAGAATCCCTCTCCACATTAAGGGTTAGTCAAAACATATGCACTTAGGGGGTTAAAATCGACATTTATCCTCTTTTTTCTTTCATTTTTCCACATGGATGGATTGCTTTGATTAAATATAAGTTGGAATCATTCGATATCACAAATATAACTACTTGCATTGGGACCAAAAATTGAACGTCAATCTTTGTGTATTCTCTTCTCTCGCGCCATAAACCGATCTTGAGAATTAGAAAAACGATTAAGGGAAAATTTCATCTCCCTTAAAGACAAAATCTTTAGGAGAGGAAAACAACCCCCTCAGGACTCCTCTTAGTTTCTTTCAAACCCATCTTAAAATTGTAATGGGCCCATACATGCCCACATGCTACAAAGATAGAATAGTTTTGAATTTACTTTCTTAGATTAAAAAACTAGGGAAGTTTAAAGGTTTTGTAATGGGCCCATACATGTCCACATGTCCACAATATACAATAGTTGTTGAATCTTTCTTATATTAAATCACACTAGGGAGTTAAAGGATTGGTAAGGACCCACATGTCCATATGCTAGTTCTCTAGGGACTTTAAAATTTCGCAAGGTTGTACCAATGGAATTTAGTAAATTAGGTAATCAAGACTTGTAAAGGACATAGGAAGTCCACATGCAGCAATGTGATACCTAACTTATTAAAAATTTCACACACTTTCACGTGTTCACACTCAAAGTCACTAGTCACTCACATAGCTTCATCTACAAAATTGTGGAGTTTGAAGTAAGTTTCCTCCAAAGGGATTCTGAAACACCCCACTCCTTTTCTTGACGAGACTATCCACTCCCACTTAATTTCAATGAGATTGGTTCACACCCCCAATCTCTCAAACAACCACACCTAAATTTTTTCTAAAAACTCACTAAGTTTTCCTCCACAAGAGGTGGCAAAAGAAATTTTTTAGTCTAGGTAGAATCTCGGGGATAGGCATCCAAATAACTCCCCATTATCTGGTTCTCACATATTCAAATAGTAGAAGTTGTCAAATAGGGAAATTTAAATCCTCCAAGTCAAGTGTTCCTAACGCCATAAGGTAGGGAGATACCTGTGAAGGTTCGAAGGCTGAGGTGCAGTTGTTCTGTGCGTCCCCCCTTGAGGCACCCACCTCTTGGACGGGATCCAGCCTGTGACCCATTTCTTAGGCCAAAAAATCTAAATGTTGCACTTTGACCGAGATACCTAGTGACAAAAGTTTAGGATATTTACCCAGGTGGCAATTGTGGGCTGCAATTGCACCTTGATCAGATTTTGTGTGGCTATTGGGAAATATTGCCAGCTCTTTTGGGATATGCACCCTCTACCCCTCATTATAACTGATTACTTCATCCTTCACTAGTTTTTCTTTTGGTGGCTTCAGACCCCATTGTCGAGTGATATTGGAAGGTCCAGTACTATTTGAGAGGAAGGACATTATGTCTTTTAGGACACGATCATTCGTTTTCTTTGTTCTCCCAAGCAGACAAAATCTACCTATCCACATGTATGCTTCTTTATCAATTGATTTATGTATGATACTCTTGTGATTACATGCGATTGTGAGATATATTGTGAAGGTACAAAAATCCATAACAAAGACTCTTGTTCATTTATTTCTCTCATCTCCTGTAATGATCCCAAGCCATTATGGAAGGATCATCACTATTTTGGTGTATTTTTAAACTTTTTTTGGTTGTGGTATTTCGTCAAACACTTTGCTGATATACTTTTTAGATGTGTTTATATGTGTGTATGCAGCAAATAAAAGAAAGAGATAACCATGGAACATACCTCAACCATATGCAATAAGATAGACAAGCCAAAACATCTCAATTCTTCTTTATTCATAAAATAGAGAAACCTGCTACAATGAAGATGCTTATCTGGAATGCTCAACAGATGGCCAAGAAGATAGACAATAGATAAGAGCTGCTACAAAATGCTCCCGCTAATACAAAAGATACCTCGAAAGGATGAATAAGAAATGAAGATCAATACAAGCAGATCTAAATGCCAAACTCTCCAGCTGAAGAATGCCATGCTCCAATAGAAGGTTGAAACCCTCAATAACTTGGCCCTGCTGCCAAAAGTGTCTAATCACCCTAAGAAATATGTCAACTAATAGATAGGGTGATGGTAAGAACAACCTAGGTGCCCGAATCTCCAATATTCCTCTCAATATCTGTAGATCTGAAATCCCCCATTGAATGGTGCGCCCCACTGGATGACTGAAGCCCTAGATAATTTGGCCCTGCTGAAGGAGGCCTCCAAATGCTCTGAAACTCTCCAGAAATAGAGATCGGGAAACTGCAAGTCACTAGGTGAAGTCTCAAGGTCAGATCTGAAGTGTAACCCTCCAAACGGACTAGATCTGGATCTCAAAAATGCCCTCCTTCTCTTCAATTCGCCCCACTACTCAAGAAATAATCTGAGCCATAAAACTATCTTAGAAAGCACTAGATATGATGTCCAGGGACCTATAATGAAAACCCAAGTGATAGAATCCTCAACCGCCTTGCCAATCTCCTACAACGAATCTCTCTCCAAGGATGGTGCGACCCCCTTGCTGGAAACCCCCAATGGTGCGCCCTCCTCCTCTTCCTGTGCTTGTGGCTATGTAGAACCTCCTACACTGATGTAGATCTGACTAGAATGGTGTGGGAGAGTATTGCATCTCTGAGACCAAGCTTGGGACAAGCTAGGTGGAATCTTTCACCA
>ML782608.1:228517-303069 GCA_009831015.1 Picea engelmannii
ATAAGATCATACATGAATGAATGAGAAGAGGCCCTTGCCTTTCCTTTATACTTTTTGGCTCACCTTGTCCCTCCAAAGTGACTTTCATTTTATTAGTATTTAATTAATTAATTAAATCACTTTAATTAATTAATTAACCTTTTCACCTTTGAAAAGCTCCTTATCTCTCCTTGTGGCTTCCATGGCCATTGAAAGTCACTTCTAGCCATCCCATCCTATAGTGTTGCTCCTCCCGATTCCAATGAGCTATTACACTGAGAGGTTCCTCCAAGTAATGTGCCCAAAATGACCTCTTTAGTGAATTCCATTGACTTATAGCTCAAAATAGACAAAATCATGGAAATCGCCAGAATGCAACGAAACCAAAGACAACCTATGTGGAATGGCTCATAATGATGGAATATGATCATCAATGCAAGTTGGACCCCACAATGCTTCTCAAATACCCCTATACACGCTCTAGCATCCATATGGCTACTCTGGTCATCATAAATCTCTGCCCTGTGATGATGTCCCAAAGTGGGGACATTACATTGCCATTTTCACACATCCACTTTGCTAGTCAGACATCATAGGGGACCCATAGAATCCCCTTCATTCCAGACACTTGCTAAATCTCCCTCCCATTCTAGGGGGATTTCCTAGTCTTGCCAACTCATCGGCTCCACCTTCTCACACTCTTGTGAGTGCTACTGTCTTGGGATCTGCTTTTCTTGGCTCCACTTTACTTGGGTCCACTTCCCAAGGTCAACCATCCATCCACTTTCCTTTACAAGGAAGCGGGGGGCACACTTATTCCCTAGGAGGAAGTACAACCCCACCTAGCCCTCCTCAAGGGCCAGGTACCCAAAACACTCACACCATGGCTAGAGCTAATCCTCCACCACCACCTCAAATGCCATACTTGGCTTCCCTCAACATACTGGATCTGACTAAGCTCACCAATGATCCTATATTGCATGACCCCACATGGCCTATAATGTCTACCAAAATACCTTCAGACATTCCAAAGTTTGAAGGAAAAGAGGGAGATGAACTGACCAACCATATCATGACCATCCACTTATGGTGCTCTTAAAACAACATCATGGATGACTCTGTCCGATTGAGGTTATTCCAACGCACACTCACTGGCCCATCAACCAAGTGGTATGTAGAAGAAAAATATGGGTCCCATGTGACCTTTGAATCTTTGGCCAAAACATTTTTTACCTTCTTTCAACTACCAATTCGTCATGACAATGGTATCAAACTACTCTCAGAGTTTAAACAAACCTATGCTACACACATCACTGACCACATTCGTGAATGGCGTCGGTGATGTAGTCTATGCAAAGATGAAGCCACCAAACAACAATGCCTCAATTGGTTTCTCAAATCACTTGTTTCCCTCCTTGCCAAGGATGTGGCCACCACCTTCCCCCAGTCTGAAGAAGACACCATCGACAAGGCTCAACAGTTCGAACTCATTTATTCATAGTTAGGATACTTATATATAGTACTACCTAACGCCCTGAGACTCGTGCCATTTGGCCAAGACAAACTTGGGATGTCTCACTCAACAGATGGATTGATTGGTACCACTACACACCACAATTCACACCTCCAACGACCACCTATGTATGGAACACCTCAATATTCATCATCATATGGAGGACCTCCTTATTATCCTCCTCCCCCTTATCAACAACCATACCCTGTTTTCCTTCCTCCACCCATAAGTGGACCACCACTGACACCCACAATACACCCATCGGTCCAACCAAGTTTTGGTACCCCCACTACCTCTGATTACACCCTAAGAGCTAGTGAAAGTGCTATGCCTCCCTATATACCCCTACAGACCATTACCACAAAATATTCCATACTTTCCATTTCCTATTCCTCCACAGCCTATGGCTCCACCACAAGGACACCCACACGCTGGGGTTAACTTTTTTCAACCCTCTCCCACTCAACAATATCAAAATTTTGAACAACTAAATACGAAAAATCCGACCTGTTAGCACTAGAAGTCACTCCTAGATTGCAACAGGAGTAAGCCTAATACCCATCAATGTTTTATGTCACAGGTTGTTTTTATAAAAGGTGACCGAATGGAAATAAACTCAGAACCATATCATTTTAACTCAGAATCCTGGACCAAGGAAAAGCATGAGCAGGTGAGGTCTCAATCTAAATTTAGCTAGTAAGTGTAGTAAAGGGTGAGTAAGAGAACAATCAATAAGAAAATCTCCAAATACAAGATCATCTTGAACCAGGGATTCAGACACCAAGATGTGACTCGAGAAAGTCACAACTATAATAGCTAGGTGTTAGCGATATTTCCTATAGAAGGGATTAGATAGCAGAATAAGGGGTTAAAAAACCCATTTGTCCTAAGTTTTGGGCGATAATGCGCCCATGGTAAGCGACGAGCAAGTCCGAGCGGTCCAGATTCGCGCGCCCGGATCAACGGCACGCGTTGGATTCCGGACCCCCCTTGCCTTTCTACCTTTAAGCGGGGGGGGGGGCGGTCCGGAATCGGGGGTGCACCTCTCCGACGGCTCAGATCAGCGCGCCCGGATCAACGGTGATGAAGACCATTCCGGACCCCCCCCCCGCCTTTCTACCTTTAAGCGGAGGGGGGGGGGGTCTGGAATCCTGTACGCAGCTTCCCGACGACCACGATGGAGATGCCCAGATCAACGACGCTCGTGTAGTTCCACCCTTCTCAGCTGCCCTGTATTTAGCCAGGAGTGGGCCCATTTTCCCTCATAAAATCCCCCTTTCAGCCTTTCCTGTGCTGCCATGTGTCCTCCATACGCCTCCCTTCCTTGGTCCACATGGTTCCCTCTCATCTCATCATCCACTCGCTATTGGCCACGTGTCCCGTTCTTTTCCACATCAGCCACTCACCCGAAGGCGAATTCATTTCTCCCGTCTTCCTCTCCTTCCACCTGACGTCTTCCGCCATGAATCGTCCTTCGTCATCTTTCTCTCTCCTCATCACTCTTTCCACGTCCTTATAACCCGGCACCACCATTCCTGTCATGTGCCTCATCCTCTGCGCTAGCCTCCATGCCTGTCCCTCAAGCTATCCAATTATTCTAGGTGGCAGCGCGAGAAGTCCTCCTTATCCCGAAATGCTGAGTTGGTCGGGCCGTTCTCAATCCCAAGAAGCAGTTATTGAAGCGGTTGGTGGTGGTTAGACATCGTCTCCGCCATAATGGGGACGTCCTGCAGTGAATTAAAGGCACGTCGATTCACCGATGTAACTGTCAGAATATCTATCGCGTCTACCACAAGTTGCACGATTATTCAAAGATTGCGGCTGCAGAGTGTCAGAAGCCATGCAGACGCAAAGCTTTCAATGCATTTTCTTGGTTCCGCTGTTGATTGTTGTTTTGAGTATATGAAGGCATTTTTTCCATTTTTGTATCTATCGATGGTAGAGCTAAGCTCCCGACTGTAAAGTTTCAGCGACATTCTGGTTTCCTGGTTATGCCTCTGTGATTGAGACTTCTTGGTTCATGACAAACAGTTCTTATTTTTACATCTTTGTTTCATCTCATGCCAGAGTGTTCACAGTCGAATGATTCGCGTGGATTGCTGCATTTGTGTTATGATAAAGGATTTGTCATGACATTTATGTATTCTCTGGTTCTCTGTGTTTGAATGTAAAAGGATTTTGCATTTGAATACATTCTTCTCCAGTCTGTGATGAACCTGATGTTTATTATAGACCTTTGCACCCTTCTTGCATAAGTCTTCCACCTACTCACCCTTTTACTGCGACTCACTGTTTGGAGTTTATCAAGACCTCACTCGTTCATGCATGCCTGGTCTGGTTTCTGAGTTGACACAATGTTGTTTTGAGTTTTTTCTCCATTTGATCACCCTTTAAACAAATCGTGACATTAAACTGATGGGCATCGGGCTCTACTCCTGCAAGCAATCCAGGAGTGACTTCCGTTGCCAACACGAGGTGATCAAACCTTATCACAATACTATAATAAAATCTCGACTGGATCCTCCATGCCCAAGCTACTTGGTATATAAATAAGAAAGATAACATGAAAATCCTATCAAAACTAGTTGTTATGCCACTATGATCAAACCTCCATCACAACAACAAAACTACTCCCGCCTGGATCATCCATGCCCAGTTGTTCGAACACGTGAGTTACAGAGAAATGAAAAAATTTAACTATCATTAAACAAGAAGTCTCACGTACATACTCATAGCCAGGGAAACCAATGCTTCATTAAAACTTTACAATAGGGAGCTTAGATCTACCATCGATAGATACAAAAATGGAAAAAATGCCTACATATACTCAGACTGGCTCGGATTGCCTGGAGCATGTTATAACCCTATAATTTATAGGATCATCTAGTGACTGGAAAATTTTCACTATTGATGTATGTTATGTTGCAAATAATATTCCATTCATGCAAATTATTTTCAAAAGAAAATAAAGAAAAAGAAAAAAAATAAAAAAATAAAAAAATAAATAAGAAAGAAACGAAAAATGAGAAAATGAATAAAGAGGGTGTTATCTCCCAAAATGAATCAGTCAATTTGTTCCATTTTGTAGGTGATAACATGGTTATAAATAGGGTCCTATATAAATTTTTAGAAATTTGAAGTGTCAAAACATAGGATTTAAGGTGTTATTCTAGAAATAAATCGATCCTCAAAAGGTCTTTTCAAAAAATCAAGAAAAAGATTTTCAACGGCTAACATTTGTTTTGAAGTTGAAGTTAGCCGGTGAAAGCCTCAGGTTTCAACAGCTAAAGGGTAATCCTAGCAGGAAGCAAGCCGGTGAAAGTGTTAACATGGGTTTTTCTCCAACGAATTTAGAAACCCAAAAAGGGTATGTTGGACACATGTCATACGATCATCATGGCGAGTTAATGGAAGCAAATGAGTGGTTACACCTTTTCACCATGATTTAGCAGGATATCATGATAGATTTTGATCATGTATTTCATGTGGAAAACAAATAAGGGTTTGAAGATGTGAAAAACTCTTAATCATCATTATAACCAGAGAATAAAGTACCAGATATCTGTTGACATCAAACCAAAATCATCATTTCTTATTTCAAACTCACAGTGTTTAAAAATTCTATTATGGGGTTTCATATGTCAATTGATAACAGAGAGTCATTTTCACCAACGCCAAACCTTTCCTTATTTAGAAATATTGTTGTGTCAACCATGTACAGATTAATTGGTGATTAAGTTGTATATGGAAAGGAAGAGAGGAGGACCACTTCTGAGGAAAGAATTAGACAACTTATCTTTTTTGTAGTCTCATCCAGAGGTTCAGAAGTGTTTCTTAGATGCAGGATGTATGACCTATGTGGAAAAGTTATAGGAGGGGCCCTATCACCAGGCGATAGCATAGACTTTTGCAAAGTCATACGATGGAAAGAAAGCTATAGTAGGTTCTCTAGAACTAATAGTTGATGAAGCTGCCATTTCTTTAGCAACTGGCTTATCCAGAATAGGTCAAAGTTGGTTTAAAACAACAGTAACCAAGAACTTGAATTTTAGATCATACCTCAAAACAGAGTTCCAATGTATAACCTGGAAGAAAAGTGTCCCTGTTTCTTACCTTGAAGATGAATGGAAATTTTTGTTCAAAGGCATTCAGCTGTATGTAACTGTAGAGGGAAGGTATGACAAGTTGATGTTATATCACTTTAGACTCCTAGATCACTTCACAGGGAAGGTCCTTCTAAATCTGCCTTTCTTTCTTCATAGAATCCTAACAAAGGTGTGCAATAGGATCAGAGCCGAACCATTCAGCATCAAGAATACTCATATAATCAACTAACACCTTACTTACAGCTGTGAAAGTTTTCCAACCACTGAAGACATGTCTCCTTTCCTCCATGACAAATCAAAGACATAGCAATGATGAAGATCATATGTTGAAGACAAACTTTGAAGACAGTTCGATTAATAGGAACTAGTTCTTTAGTTATCCTATTGTATTTAGTTTTGTTTTCTGTTTTCTATATTTAGAAATCAAGATCCATCTTTCCAGGATTTGAGACTTGTTGTAAAGGCTATAAATTCCTATCTTTTTCACATACCAAATGTCGGATTCTGGATACAAAAATATACTATATTGTAAATAGACTTTTTGATATGATAATACAAATCACAGTTTTCTCTCTCTATTGATATTAGATTCTCATCTTTCCTTCTGTACTCTTATTCAAGTTGTTTAACAGCAGAATGATGTCATCTCATCCGTCAGTTCATAACTTGCTTAATAGTTTGTATTCATTGTTTATTAAACCCTACATTTTGTATCTAGTTTATAAACATTGTTTTCTCACCCACTTTAAAGCTATCATCTGATTATTGATCCTTGAGAGAACTGGTTCATTTGATTCTCATTTTGATAGTCTAAATACCATACTATAATTAAGTTATCCCATTGATCCACACATACAAAATACAAAAACAAGTTTACCTTAAGTTACCAAGCATATTTGATCCACAACCTCAAAGAGTTTCTTGGAGTGATAACAAATTGGCGTCGTTGCCGGGGAACATAAGACTGAAGTTGAAGATGACTTCCCTGGGAGACGACACAGAGCTGATCCATTGATGATAGACAAGGATAAGACAACAGAATTGGTTGTGATCATCTATCTGGAAACTCCACTGTTTCATCCTGGCTCCTAAGAAAATCAGTACCAGGGCGAACCCATAAGATCCACCTGTTGCACCAGTATCAAATCTAGAACATATTCTCAGGAAAGGGAGAATTTTTCAAGGTCAATTATCAAAATCAGGTAAATCAAATGCATCTCTTGCTCATTCTATGAAGTTTATTGAAGAAAATATTGAATCTAGTTCCTCAAATCTTGTTAGTGATAAGTCCATTGTAACAAAAGAAGATTTTGTTGAAGAACCTTTAAATTAGATTGTTGATATAGAAGAAGGATTAGAATCGAACATTATTGGAGAATCCCCTAAAGAACTAAGATACTATAGTTCATCATCTTTTGAATCTAATCACTCACATCCTGAAAAAGATCATCTGAATATTCATACAATCTTTCTTGCTATAGAACACATATTGGAAGAGTTGTATACTAAAGGAGAGAAAAATCTAGCTGAACAACTGGCTAATTTTTACATAACATCTTTTCAAAATCCTTTCGAAGAAAAATTTCCTATCACTAAAGAGTTCGATAAAAGTTTATCCCCTCTTTCATCATTAGGAGAGATGGTTGCACCTCCTCCTTTGACCAAGATGCAACAAATCCTAGCTGCTAGGTATGCACCATTAGTATTTCCAAATCTAGTATCAGCCATGCCTACAGGAGACTATCAGAAGTATATGCCCAAATTCACAGGTGAAGGTGATGTGACTATTGAAGAACATATAGAGGCTTTTTACAGTTATGAAAAAAACCTTAACATTGAGGAGGAAGATGTTTGGACCCGAGTTTTTGTCCAAAGCTTAGATGGCCATGCCAGGAAGTGGTTCAAAGAACATCCTGCTGGTTCAATAGTTGGCATAGAGAAATTGAATGATATCTTTTTGAAGAACTAGGGTGATAGGAGAGACTTTTTGTACTATATTACTGAATTTGGAAATCTAAAGAAAGAAAATGGTGAATCCGTCTCTGATTTCACTAAAAGTTTCAATAGGATGTACAGTTAAATACCATCTAAGATAAATACCATAGATACCTCTGCCAAAATCACATATGCAAATTCATTTGATTCATAATTTTGTCTATTGTTGAGAGAAAGAAGGTCACCTACACTATCTCTGATGCAAGATTCTGCCCTTGAAGTGGAATCAAATATATTGGCTGCTCATAAGTTAAAGGGAAACACTAATAGAAGAAATCCTAGAGATGAAGCTTCTTCTTCATCCAATACTAATCCAAAATTAGACAAGATGGCTAAAATGTTACAGATTTTAACTTCTGAGATGTCTAAACTTAAAATTGAAAACAAGCAGTCTGTCAAGGGAAGGGGTACTTATGATTATACACACAAAAATTCCAATCAAAATCCCAACAACTTCAGGAGAAATAATCAGAAAGTGCAGATTTTGCAGAGAGAGATAAATCCTACTGAGGATCAGAAGATAAAGGCTCCTCTTCAAAATGATGTGATAGAATAATATGGTGAAGATGAATATCCAAAAGATGAAGAAGAAAATATTCATTGTGTCAAAGCAGAGCTAGAGAAATCATTTTTGACTCAAAATGATTATGAGGAGGGCCTTGTAAATCAAAAAATTAATGAACTTTGTGATGACAATGGTGTATTTCACACTGATGAGAAAAATAGATACAATCTCAGATCTAAGGCATCTGCTGCAAAACAGAGTACTACACCTCCTCCTAAAAAGAAAAACCTTGTACCTGTCAAGCAACAAAATCATGATCAACAGAATATTAAGGAGAAATAGATTGCATTAAAAGCACCATCTCATGAGGTAAAAACATATGACAAGACCTCATTATCATTTAATCTTGAAGCAGAAATCCAAAAAATTAAAATTCCAATCCCTCTAGTTCAGCTGATGAAAAACGAGTCATTTAAGAAAAACATTTTGAGCACCCTTGATCCTAGATGCACTTCTGACTCTGCTTATATCCTTAACATTCAATATAATCATCCTACTATTGTCCTAGGCCCTATTATTGAAGATAGGGATGATATTTTTCCACCATTTTACATTTCCTTGAATATTCATGGCAAAATATTGCATAATTGTCTCTTAGATTCAGGTGCATCTCATAATCTGATGCCAAAGGCTGTGATGGAAGAAATTGGTCTAGAAATCACTAAGACTTTATCTTGATGTTTTCTCTTTTTAATCTAAGAGAGTTAAATGCTTTGGGCTTATTAAATATTTGGCAGTGACCTTGACCTCAGCATCAATGAAAACCATGGTGATGGATGTGGTTGTGGAAGACATCCCTCCCAAATTTGGATTCCTCTTGTCTAGATCTTTCATGAAAAGACTTGGTGGAACTCTACAAATGGATCTATCATATGACATAATTCCAGTGTTTGGTGGATAAAAAAAAAGGTTGTATAGAGAATCTCATCTTTCATACATAATCAATGATGATCAGAATCCAGTCAATCACCCAATTTATTTAGTGGACACAAGTATGGGGTCATATATACTTCAAATCGATGACACTCTTTCAGATTCATTATTACTTAAGTATCCCATTGTGCAGCCAGCAGGAATAGGTGAGAATGATCTGTCGACAATGTTCTTTGATGGGGCATGTACAAGAGAATCAGTTGGAGTAGGTATAGTCATCATTTCCCCATCAAAAGAAACCACTCATTTGTCTTTTAAGATTGACTTTAAAGTCACAAACAACATTACAGAATATGAGGCATTACTCTTGGGTATAAATGTAGCTAAAGATATGAGGATTAAGAATTTGCAGGTATTTGGGGATGCAGATCTAATAATCCAACAAGTAAATAAGTCCTATCAAGAAAAACATGTCAGGTTAAAAGCCTATAGAGATGAAGTTTTGACAACGATTCATGCTTTTATAGATTTCAAGATTACTTATGTTCCTAGAGACATGAATGAACTAGCTGATTCATTGGCTATTTCAGCCTGCTCTTTCATACCTCCATTACCTCCTAAATTAAACTAAGAAGTCCAAGTAAAGTATAGGCCATCACTCCCTGATAATGTAAAGTTTTGGAAGGTTTTTGAAGATGATGATGAATTCACCAGATTCCTTGCAGTAATGGATGATTTTGCAAATTTGCAGATTGATTTGGAAAATGAACATGATGAAGAAGATGAGAAGCCAAAGATCAGAAGTAAAATTGGAGCACATGAAATTGTTCAATTGTTCACTAACAAAATTCCTAAAGGATTGGTCCCTTTATAAAATCTTTTTGATAATAGTGATGTGGCTGTCAAATTGGAAAAGAAGGAAGATGACTCATATGTCTTTCAGTTTAATGTAGCCAGTGAACAAGATCCTAAATATGTCAACTTAGATTTTCATTTTTCTGAAGAACAAAAGGCTAATTATGGTGAGTTGTTAAAAGAATTTGCTGATATATTTCCTTGGCAATATGGTGACTTGAAAACATTCAACATTGAGATAATTCAACACAAGATTCCTTTAAAAAAAGATACTAAACCATTTAGGCAGAAGATTAGATATTTCAATCCTATGTTGTTGCCTACCATGGAAAAAGAGATCAAGAAATTATTGGATGTTAAAATTATTATACCTCTCAGATAATCAGATTGGATTGCTAACCTTGTACCTATGAGAAAGAAAAATGGAGAGATCAAACTTTGTGTGGATTAAAAAAATTTAAACAAGTGTTCTAGGAAAGACAACTACCTACTACCCAAGATGGAACACATTTTACAGAAGTTTTCAGGGTCAAGTGTGATTTCCTTTATTGATGGATTCTTCGGATACAATCAAATTGTTGTCCATCTGAACGACAGATAAAATAATTCCTTTACCACTCCATGGGGCACTTTCATGTATTAAAAGATGCCTTTTGGACTGATGAATGCTAGAGCTAGTTTCTAGAGAGTAATGGACATTGCATTCGTTGGAGAGAAAGACAAATTTGTTTTGATATATCTTGATGACATAACTATTTTTTCAAGCAGCCATGAAGATCATTTGCAGCACTTGAGGAAGGCATTCCTAAAATGCAGAAGGTATGTCATTTCTCTTAATCCTAAGAAATCTAATTTTTCACTTAAAGAAGGGAAATTGCTTGGAAATATTGTTTCAATTGATGGGGTAAGGATTGATCCAAAAAGAGTAGAAGCCATTAAAAAATTGTCTCTTCCTAGATCAAAAAAGTATATTCAGTCTTTCCTTGGAACTATAAAATTTATCAGGAGGTTTATAGAAAACTTTGCAGAGCTTACCAAGCACATCACTTGTATGTTAAGAAATAATTTTGAAGTTAGGTGGACTGAAGAATCTAAACATTATTTCAATTCTATCAAAGAATCTATCATGACAGCCCCTGTTTTAATAAGTCCTAAATTTGACAAAGAATTTTAGATATTCTCATTTGTTTCAAAAGATACAATTGCAGCTGTACTATTGCAGAAAAATGTTGATGGTTAGGAGCAACCAGTTGCCTTCTTCAACAAAGTCTTGAGAGATGCTGAAGTAAAGTATGAACCATTGGAAAAAAAAGCATATGCACTCTTCAAGTCATTAAAAGCCTTCAGGATTTACATTCTTCAAGCCAAGGTAATAGCCTCTGTACCTTCAAGCTCTGTTAAAGATGTGCGTATACAACCTGACATAGATGGAAAAAGGATTAAGTGGATAACAAAGTTAATTGAATTTGATGTTGAGATCAAGCCAGTAAAACATATGAAAAGTCAAGGACTCTCTAAGCTCCTCGCACAAGACAATTGTAAGTTTCTTGAGATAAATTTTATGGGTTTAAATGTAGACAACATTTAGGTTTCAGAAGATAGAGGTAGTGATAATTTGCAGATTTCTCCTCACCTAGTTTACTGTGAATGGTACTGTCACATCATTTGTTTTCTGCAGAATTTAACAGTTCCTTCAGATTTGACAAAAACAAAAGGGAGAGATTTAAATCTTAAGGCCATAAATTTCTACATTAATGATAAGATATTGTTTTGGAAAAATCCAACATGGATACTCTTGAGGTGCATAAACCAAGAGGAATCATCTAAAATCATGACTGAATTTCATAATAGTTAGTGTGGAGAACATCATTATCGAAAGAGTACTGCTCATTAAATTATGAGAGGTGGTTATTATTGGCCATCTTTATTTTCATATGTGTGTAAATTTGTGAAAACATGTGACAAATGCCAAAGGTTTGCAGGAAAACATCAGCTAAAATCTCTTCCCCTCAAACTTGTTGTGGTCATGGGTCCTTTTCAGCAATGGGGTTTGGACTTCATAGGTGAGATTCATCCACCTTATAGCAATCAACATAGATGGATCCTTGTTGCTACTGATTATTTTACCCAATGGATTGAGGTCATTCCTACAAGAAATGCCAATCACACTCTCATCATTAATTTTCTACAAAAAAACATATTCTCCAGATTTGGCTTCCCTAAGAGAATAGTCATGGATAACACTATTGCATTTAATGATAAACACTTGGTAAAATTATGTGAAGAGATGGGAATTCAGCTAGTACATTCTAGTTCTTACTATCCACAGGGAAATGGCTTAGTTGAATCATCAAATAAGAGTTTAGTCATAATCATAAAGAAGTTTCTTGAACAAAATACCAAGGGTTGGGATTCCAAGTTGAAATTTTCTTTGTGGGCTGACAGAGTTACAAATAAAAAGTCAATTGGCACATCCCCCTTCTAGTTAGTATATGGCACTGAAGCCATCTTTCCTATTCAACTTGCACTGCCAGTCACAAAATTTTTACAAGAAGCTGAATCTGAGCCAAATGATCTAACTAGGAGGATCCACAATTTTGTAGAGTTGCAGAAAGACAGAGAGAAACTTCTGGAAAAGACAGAGTTACACCAACGAAAGATGAAAGAAATTTTTGACAAAAAAGTTAAGGAAGATATTTTCAAGGCAGGGGATCTAGTTTTCTGAAATGGGATGCAGCAAGGCAGGAAAAGAGAAAACATGGCAAGTTTGATGCACCTTGGATAGGTCCATTTGTCATAGCATCAGCTCAACAGAAAAATACTTTTATCCTCCAAGATCTTGCAGGTGAAGAAGTATCGGGTGGCCCAATCAATGGGTGGTTTCTGAAACTCTACTTTTCATGAGGCTTTCTTTAAAGCCTGCTTATTTGTACATATTCTTTTCAGTTTTTTTGTTTTTGTTTTGTTTTGTCAATAACTCCATGCCCAATGGAATATTGAGTAAAATCAGTTTTGAATTTACATTGTAAATAAGGATACTAAGTCAAACTAGGTTCTTGGAAACCTCACAGGGAGGTATCCATCCCAGCTGGAGCCAAATGTTATCTCCCAAAATGAATCAATCAATTTTTTACATTTTGTAGGTGATAGCATGGTTATAAATAGGGTCCTATATAATTTTTTAGAAATTTGAAGTGTCAAAACATAGGATTTAAGGTGTTATTCTAGAAATAAATCGATCCTCAAAAGGTATTTTCAAAAAATCAAGAAAAATCTTTTCAACGGCTAACATCTATTTTGAAGTTGAAGTTAGCCAGTGAAAGCCTCAGGTTTCAATGGCTAAAGGGTACTCCCAGCAACAAGCAAGCCGGTGAAAGTGTTAACATGGGTTTTTCTCCAATGACTTTAGAAACCCAAAAAGGGTATGTTGGACACATGTCATACGATCATCATGGTGAGTTAATGGAAGCAAATGAGTGGTTACTCCTTTTCACCATGATCTAGCAGGATACCATGATAGATTGTGATCACGTATTTCATGTGGAAAACAAAGAAGGGTTTGAAAATGTGACAAACTCTTAATAATCATTATAACCAGAGAATAAAGTACCAGATATCTGTTGACATCAAACCAAAATAATCATTTCTTATTTCAAAATCATGGTTTTTAAAAATTCTATTATGGGGTTTCATATGTCAATTGATACCACATGGTCATTTTCACCAGCGCCATCCCTTTCATTATTTACAAAGATTACTGTGGAAACCGTCTACATATTAATTGGTGATTAAGTTGAAGATGGAAAGGAAGTGAGGAGGACAACTTCCAAGGAAAGAATTAAACAACTTATCTTTTTTGCAGTCTCATCCATAGGTTCATAAGTGTTTCTTAGATGCAGGATGTATGACCTATGTGGAAAAGTTGCAGGAGGGCTATCACCAGGTGATAGCAGAGACTTTTGCAAAGTCATACGATGGAAAGAAAGATACAATAGGTTCTCTAGAACTGATAGTTGATGAAGCTGGCATTGCTTCAGCAACTATCTTACCCAAAACAAGTCAAAGTTGGTTTAAAACAACAGTAACCAAGAACTTGAATTTTAGATCATACCTCAAAATAGAGTTTTGAAGTATAATTGAAAGAAAAGTGTCCATGTTTCTTACCTTGAAGACGAATGGCAAGTTATGTTCAAAGGCATTTAGCTGTATGTAACTATAGAGGGAAGGTATGGCAAGTTGATGTTATATCACTTTAGACTCCTAGATCACTTCACAAGGAAGGTCCTTCTAAATCTACCTTTCTTTCTTCATAGAAGCCTAACAAAGGTGCGCAATAGGATGAGAGCTAAACCATTCAGCATCAAGAATACTCATATACTCAGCTAACACCTTACTTACAACTGTGAAAGTTTTCCAACCACTGAAGACATGTGTCCTTTCCTCCATGACACATAAGAGACATAGAAATGATGAATACCAGATGTCGAAGACAAACTTTGAAGACAGTTCGATTAATAGGAACTAGTTCTTTAGTTATCCTATTGTATTTAGTTTTGTTTTCTATTTTCTATATTTAGAAATCCAGATCCATCTTTCCAGGATCTTAGACTTGTTGTAAAGGCTATAAATTCCTATCTTTTTCACATACCAAATGTTGGATTCTGGATACAAAAATATACTATATTGTAAACAAGCTTTTTGATATGATAATACAAATCACAGTTTTCTCTCTCTATTGATATTAGATTCTCATCTTTCCTTCTGTACTCTTATTCAAGTTGTTTTAACTGCAGAATGAATGTCATCTCATCCGTCAGTTCATAACTTTCTTAATAGTTTCTATTCATTGTTTATTAAACCCTACATTTTGTATCTGGTTTATAAACACTGCTTTCTCACCCACTTTAAATCTATCATATGATTATTGATCCTTGAGAGCACTAGTTCATTTGATTCTCATTTTGACTGTCTAAATACCATACTGTAATTAAGTTATCCCATTGATCCACACATACAAAATACAAAAACAAGTTTACCTTAAGTTACCAAGCATATTTGATCCACAACCTCAAAGAGTTTCTTGGAGTGATAATAGAGGGCATAAAAGAAAATGGATAAAAGTCCCATGAAATAACAATGACTTAAATCTATACAGTTTAATCATGGTTAAGTCTTTTCGAATTTATGTTGATAGGTCTAGTGAATAAGCCCGGTTGAACTATTTAATCTTAACCAGGTAGTTAGGTTAGTTTGTGAATAAATTTGATCAAACTATTCAATCTTGATCAAATAGCCCCAGGGTAGAGTAATTCCTTATCCCAACATTCTAATCTGGGCTAAATGAGAAGTTAGGAATGATAGGACATAGGTTAGACAGTCTCTCCTTCAATAAATATGCTTGATCTTCAATAAAATCTAGGATTTTGATGCTTGGGTTATGTTTCCTAACTCCATGGTGACCAAAGCAGGTGAATCAACGCACAAACCCCACAAAAAAACTAAGCCTAAGTTTTGATGCACATATTAAATCGCACCCCGAGACTAAATATTGCACAAAGGTCTACGACTGAGTTATTCACGCCTAGATCTACAACTAAGATAATATTTCAGACCCCCCCGACCATTCTACCTTTAATGGTGGGGGGGGTCCAGAATGGTGATTAACAAGTGTGCATAGATCTACGTTCAGTCTGATAGTGTGCAGATGGATGGTCTACAGCAAATTCCAGACCCCCCCCCGACCATTCTACCTTTAACGGTGGGGAGGGTCCAATATGGTAGATAAAGAGAGCGCTTAGATCAATGACTGATCTAGCGATGCTCAAATCAACGATCAACATGAGATCCTATACCCCCCCAACCTTCTTACTTTTAACGATGACGGGGGGGGGGGGTCTGGAGTGAGGCAGTTTTCTCGATGGGCCCGATCCCAACATGTCATTGATCCATTGTGTTGGACCTCCCTCTACTTTTAAAATGCTTACCGCCAACCATCCTTCCAACTTACCTCCACCACCTCATGATGTCACATATCAATATCCATCTTCGCCTGTCTTATCCATCCACCTATTACAGGTCATATCCCACTCTTATTCCCCAATCATCACCCTCCACATCATCAGGGTACATATGTCATACGTCCTTCGCCTACCTCCTCATGCTTCAAATGACCCGTTGGCCATTTATTACAGGCCACATACCCATTTTTTTTCTGACCTGTCCCCCACACCCAACAGATACCCATTTACTTAGTTTTAACTCATTTTCCATCATACGCATTCTTCTCACACTCCCTGCACACCAGAAAATTCAGTCTCCTTGCCTTTGCATCTATTTTCCCAGCCATAGCTATTACCTACTAATGTTTGTTTTAGTGTGCAGGTACCTATCTAAATCAATGGAGACTAAATCTAAAAAATCATAGGTTGAGGAAAATCCATTCCTCCCACCTCTTATCAATCTCGACCAGATCCCATTAACCGACAATGATTATTTGATCTCGGAAACCAAGTGTGAATTTGATCTCGCTGAAGTACAGTCATGGTTTAAAGACACCTTCATTGATCAGAGCGATGAGATCAGGCTCTGGGAGTCCAATTTCCCTCTATACCTTTTCCCCCAAATCCACCATTTTCCAAAATTCACCCTCAATTGTCAGGCACATTACCTCCCCGACGAAAGAGCTATAGTTTCATCATCCGAAAAAATTATGTTCTCCATTACACCTGAATCCATTGGCCAAATGATGCAGATATCTAGAGACGAATCCCACTCTCTCTGCACCATTGAAGTTTTAATGGAAATATACTAGTCCTTTCCCCAAAGAGCACAAATTTTTGAGCTTTTCCTCCCACAATATTCTCAACTCCCGAAGAAAAATCATCCTTACCATTTCTCCATATTTTCAGAAAAAGGAAACCATATTATTTCATCACTATGTTGTCTACTCGGTTATTTCTCAAATGAATGGGTAGATGAACCTATTTTGGGTTTCCTATCCATTTTCTTTGCTGAAGAAAAGGTCACCACTCAGCTCGATTACAACGGTTTCTTGGATGAAAACATGCACGAGAAGTTGTTCGAATTCCCCATAGAGGGCATGTTATGGTATTCTTCAATACTAGCTTCCATGTTCATGTTTTATCAACTAGATAAATTCTCCTTCTTCATGTAGAAAATGGACCAGGAAAGAAAACCACAAGACTTAACCTCTTGGACTTCACTGCCCAGAAGGAACTCCAAAGAGTTTAGTTTTAAACAGTTTGTTGAGTTGTTCTATCACCTAGTGGTCAGCATGCTTAGTGGTAGACTAGAGCCAAGGATAAACGAGGAGATCCAAATATTTTTACACCTTTCGGATCTCGCTAAGACTGGATATTGGTTCTTGTATCAAAATCACACAGATATTAGAGTGTACGGGTGTGAGTTAGCTCCATACAAGTTTCCCAAGTAATTACCTGTTCAGATATTTGCACTCAAATATATCTGCCAAATGATAAATTCATATGATATTAATTTCGTATCTATGAAAAAGAAAAAACAGATGAGGATCAAGGGGCCAATAGGACCTTTTATCTGCAGCAGTTGAGCTACTGGAGAAGAGGCAGACAAAGTATTAAAAGATATGAAATTTAGTACTAGTTTTACTTGGCACTATGATCCATGTGGAATCATTATAGAGATGAGATCTAAGAAAAAAATCTCACCTTATGCTCACATACTCAAACCAGAAATTGAGAAGTATGTGAACCAGACAGAGTGGGAAGAAAATACCTTGGAAGACACTGAACAACAAAAAGATTCTTCAATTACTATCTCACAAAAAACCACACCACAGGTGCCAAAGGAAAAAATACCGAGGAAGGATGCTTCTCCTTCAATCACTGAAGTATCAACAGAGTATTTTTAGGTATACAGTAAGAGGCCTAAAACAACTAACATCACTCACAAGTCTGGAGAGGAAGAGACCCAGTCTGCCAAAGTGGACGAGGGAAAAAGTACACCACTTCCTTCAAGCAGCCATCAAATGATATTTACTAATACAACTGTGACCACCCAACCTCCACAGGGATCTGTAAAGATGAGCATTTTTTAGAAATACGATATGATCAAAAAGAAGAATCAGATGCTGACCAATAGCACACATGCTCAGTTCTGGAAGAAAACGTCTACAACGCAACACAAATTGCTATAATCTTTTGATATAGAGAAAGGAAGAATGCACATGGAATTTTTATAGGAACAGGTACCCCATACTAAGGAAATCTTAGACTATAAAATGGAAACACTTGAATTTAACACCAGAGATGTACATCCAGCTAATCAAATTGATTTACATAGACAGATGGGAGAAATGGTTTTCTCAACTTTGGAAAATGTTTCTACCTCAGCTACAAAACTACAGGTCTCTCTGAACAATGTTCAGACTTAGTTGAAGTTGGAGAATATATCATCTTTTGCAAAGGATAACATGATTAAATCTTTAGAAGAATTGGTGCTCAATATTGGATATGATCCCTCGAATGTGAAAGCAGTGGAGGAACTGCTCAAGAAAAATAATGTTGATATTGCATCTCTAAGGAAGCAATTGAAATTTCCACCCACAGAGGATGCACAAGCCAAAGAGATCGTTGAGGTAGAATATGACAAAGAAGAATTGCTAAAACTAATTATGCAACAGAATGCCCAGATAAAGGAAATGGAAGCAGAATTGGAAAGGATGTTGAAGGAGAAAGAACAGTCCACACCCATGGAAGTCATTCCACTGAGTGTTGTTCCTATCATGGGAGTCAACAAAACAATGGTATCAACAACCATTGCAGCCGAAATCCCATCAGCAGCCCCCCTGAAAGCTCTGGAAAAAACTGTAGAATTAGCAAAATCAATGGAAGAAATATCTCTGCAAGGAATAGAGATCAACAGACTGAAAAAGGAGGTTGAAAACCTCTAGGAGCTTAAATATTCCTACCAGACAAGCTACAATATTGAGAGGCAAGCGTCAGAAAAGATCAAGCAGGAAATACAACAGCTGCATAAACAAACCGTGGGAGGCAAAACATTAGTAGAGGCTAAGGAGAACATTTTGACAAATATCTCCAAATCCATTAACGAAATATGGCCCATGGTGCAAATCATGTTTGAGCAACATGAACTGGTGTTGAGAAGTAGGCAAGTCATTGAGAAAATAAGAGGAGATCTGGGTGAAATTCCCACAGAAGCTAACGAAATCATTAAGTTTCTGAATTCAAAGACCTGAAAGTTGAAGACAAAATGGAAACTATCCTTGAAGTCAAAAGATTTTTGACCAAAAGAGGATTGATGTTACAACTAGAGGAGAAATTCCAGAACGTAGAGGTCGAAGTTCAAAGGTTCTTCAGCAATATCAAGGTTTTGCAGAAGAAAGGACTTCCTGGTTTACTGGTCCTAAATGACAAGTTGATGACCCTCCCTAAATACAAGCAGAAGATCGCCACGGTGGCCAAGGATAGTTCCAAGTTTTCTGGTATACAGGGTAGAATCACAGGCAAGGCGTTCCTAGAGACTTTGCAGCTGGACCTCAGTATTTAGCACGAGATCAAATATATTTTCATCATCAAGCCTACTTTTTCTAAATATACAGAAATGGATGAAATTTACCGAAGACTGCTCAAAGTCACTATTCCCAATCAACAAAGATGGGAGGAGTTGTGCACTTTGATCGAATGAGGGATGAGGTGTATAGTCCAAATCAACATGCAGAGTAGTCAATGTCACATGAATGACTCACCAACGACCTTCCCCAAAATCCGCATGACGGATACAATAGATCATCATCTGTTCCTACATTTTTGTATCTTGTTATCTAGTCAGTTATATTTAGAATCTGCCACATCTTGATCAGTTAATGACAGGGTCGTTTATAATTTTTATGATAAATACTTCAAACTTCGAAGTAGTGAGGGTTGAATTTTACGCCCTAGCAAGCTGTAAGCATGTAATTTTATCAAGAGATATTCCAGTAATATAAACAGATGTTTCACAGGATTCCTGCATGTCATCTATTGGTGAAGTTCTCTATTCTCAATTGAATGTGTATCTCTCTTAGTTATCATCTTGTTTTCTAACCTGATCATTTAAAAGGAGTTAAAGTTGCAGAATTTACCTTTGCGTACTCTATTCCTAGCTTTTAAAGATCTAAGTGTTTTTCTTCTTATGTTGTATTCAATAAATTCTTAAATTCTTCTTGGTTATAATTAAACAATCTCTCCTTTTTCTGCTATCCATCATTTTATTTCTAAAGAATCCAACAGTTGCATTATCTTGCCCTGTGAGAAGAATCTTTACAATCTGTTCTTTGATATCTACCTTGATAAAAAAGACCCCATAGCCCAATGAATGCATAAATCCTTTTATCCATTTTATAAAAAAAAACAACTCAGTTCTACATATTTTAACTAGTCTAATATCTGACATTAATTTTTTTTTATATCTTACAGAGAGATCCCTCTCCGAAACTGGCAGGGCTAGATCCCAGTTTCGAAGTGGTTGGATAAGGTTACCTCTGGTAAGTTTATTCTTCTTTCCAACAACCTATAGTAATTTAAAGAGTGATAACAGAGCATATCAAATCATGCATTCAAGGCTTTACATCGATAATCTTCTCTATTAGGCTACGCATGCAGACGCTGGGCAAACTGCCCATGCAATCGTCTGTCAGATGTGATCTTTGTCAAGATGGACTACTAGTCTGCTTATGCACCTATCTCTTCCCGAAATTATATTTATGTAAGGAGATGACTAATCCAGGTGGATATCAGTGGCCACCCACCTTTTTCGATTGGCTAAAAACAGTTTTCTGGCAAATTTGGCAATTTACCATTTTTAGCAGTTTTTAACTTCCGGGGCCATTTTGAGGGCCCAAATGAAGTTTTTTTCACGATCAAGGTTCTCAATGCTGGAAAAAATCATGATTTATCCCCAAAAATTAATCTCCTCGATGATACCTTTCCAACGAGGTATCATACGCCTAAAACGGAGATCATATGCAAAAGTTACAACCCTGGGATGTTGATGTACTAACTTACCCAAACGGGGCCCACATGACTTTTGGCTCTTCATCTCCTAGGGTTAGGTTTTTGGATGTATAGGGTTTTTGGAATTCCCGTTTATTGTAAAAGTTCCTTCAGAGCCTCATTGTAATCATCTTCTTTCGAATGCGAGTAGCCTTCTCAAAGATAAGATGCCACCATTCTAGCGAGTCTTTCACTCTGTATTTTTACAGTCTCCATACATTTCTCTCATTAATAGAAATCATGTATTACTGTATCTCTGTGATTGTGGTTTCATATCTGATATATTTATGTTATATTATTGGATATACGTGATATCTCTATGCATTTATTATTATATCTCTGCTCTCATTTCGTACCGAAAATAATCTGGATCAGTGATATCAGAGCAGGTTGTTCTTGATTGTTTTTTCAATGCATGTCCTAGACGAGGTCCAAGTCTAGAAATTTGGGTCTTGAGCTTGTCTCTCTTGAATACAATCACTCTCACACGCCCAAGAAACCCTCAATGGTAGAAGAAAAGAAAAATGATGGAGCAGATGATCCTATCAATCTGTTGCTCGAGCAAGCTCTCACGCGATAGAGGGACGAAATGATGGATAATTTTTCCCACATCCTTCAACGCCTACCAATAAAAACAGGTGCATATTCATTAAGTGACCACTTTGGAAGCACCTCACCTTTCAAGGTACAAGTTAATTTTGATATTCCTGTATTTGAGGGACAGATAGATGCAGAAGCCTTAGAAAAATGGTTAACTTTACTAGAAGGTTATTTCTCTGTTCACAATTTTTTCGACAAAGAAAAGATCACCTTCGCACTCCTTAAAGCTCTCCCTCATGTCAAACATTGGTGGGAAACTTACTGGGAGCAAAGTTACATAGAGGAGTTTGGAATATATGGGGTGGATCCCACTTGGGAATATTTTGTGGATGCAGTAAAGGAACAGTATTATCCTGTTGGCAACTATGAGGACC
This sequence comes from Picea engelmannii, assembly GCA_009831015.1. Classification (NCBI taxonomy): domain Eukaryota; kingdom Viridiplantae; phylum Streptophyta; class Pinopsida; order Pinales; family Pinaceae; genus Picea; species Picea engelmannii. The sequence continues at coordinate 250,429 of ML782608.1, forward strand.
AATACATGAGATGGACTACACTACAGAAAAAGAGGGGCCAAGCAGTTCTGGATTTCACCAATACCTTCCATACCTTTCACACCAAGTTGGGTATTAAAGACTCTAAAATGGATTTTCTACACAGATACATCCAAACTGAAATGGATTTTCTGGATATCTCATCACTCAGTGTTGCTTAGCAATATGCTATTAAAATCGAGCAGAAATTTAAGCACCAAAACAAACGGGAGTTCGGGTTTGCAAATATGTAACAACCAAAGTATGACAAAGACAACCCTAACATTCAGTCTCCCGAAAACCAGTCCAAGACACAAGAAAAGAAGGGTTACGGGAAGACAAAGGACACCAGAAAATGGTGCGATTTCCACAAAATCCCCTGGCACAACACCAATGAATGTTGCTCAAAACAATCATTGGTGGCCAAGATCAAATACAAGGAGTCGAACCCTGATTCAGAATCTGATTCTGAAAATACTGGTAAAGGACAGATCATTGACGCAGACCCCACTACTATTGTCATGACCAAGCAATTCAACCAGAAGAACTAACCTATCCTAAAGAGGGGGAGTGCCCTTTTCATTCACATATGTGGGTGAAGGGGACCTCGCTGCATTTTATTGTTGATAGCAGAAGCCAGAAGAACCTCATCTGAACATAGGTCATCAAACAGTTGGGATTGTCGACAAAACCACACCCACAACCATACAACATCGGGTGGCTTTTCCAAGGTCGAGATCTTTGTGTCAACCAGCAATGTCGATTTTCATATGGCATCCATCCCTTCAAGGATTAGGTATTATGTGATGTTTCCCCACTAGATGTCTGTGATGTTCACTTGGGCCAACCATATATGTGGAAGCGCCATGTTGTTTATGAGTCTTGACCCCATAGTGTCATTGTTTCTCTGGGGGGTCATCTCTATAGAATACTAGAGGTATTTCCAACTACTGTTCCACCTAAAAAGTCTCACAAGGTAGTATCTCATACTACAAAATTCAGCTTCTTCACAATCTATTCAAAAGGGGAACAAAAGGACACTGTAACCAGTACAGCTTCACCCCAAGCACCTTCTATCCAATAGAAAAAGGTCGACAAGGTTGCAGCGAAGTGAAAAGATTCCTTCTACACACCATCCTTTCATGTATCCCAACTTATTAAATAGCCTCAACCTCAATAGGGTCGTGACAAACTTCCACAGACTGAGCAACATGATGTCTCCAGCAAGGCACACTGCTCACCAAGATGCAGATTCAACAAACACTTTTCCCTCTCCCCCAGGAACTCAACACAATGGATACCATTGCTTCCTAAGGAGGGAGGATTGATCCAGGTGGATATCGGTGGCCACCCACCTTTTTCGACTGGCTCAAAATAGTTTTCTGACAAATTTGGCAATTTACTATTTTTAGTAGTTTTTAACTTCCGGGGCCATTTTGAGGGCCCAAATGAAGGTTTTTCGAGATAAATGTTCTCAATGATAGCCAAATGAATGATATATCCCCCAAAATGAATCTCCACTATGATACCTTTCCAACGACCTATCATACGCCTAAAACGGAGATCGTATGCAAAAGTTACGACCCTGGGAAGTTGATGTACTAACTTACCCAAACGGGGCCCACATGAATTTTGAGGCTTCATCTCCTAGGGTTAGGTTTTTGGATGTCTAGGGTTTTTGGCATTCCTGTTTATTGTAAAAAATCCTTCAGAGCCTCATTGTAATCATCTTCTTGCGAATGTGAGTAGCCATCACATCTCTTCTTAGAGATAATCTACCACCATTCTAGCGAGTCTTTCACTCTGTATTTTTACAGTCTCTGTACATTTATCTCATTAATAGAAATCATGTATTATTGTATCTCTGTGTTTATGGTTGCATATCTGATATATTTCTGTTATATTCTTGGATATACACGATATCTCTATGCATTTATTTATTATATCTTTGCTCTCATTTCATGCTGAAAATAATCCAGATCAGTGGTATTAGAGCAGGTTGTTCTTGATTGTTTTTTCAGTGCATGTCCCGGAAGAGGTCCGAGTATAGAAAGTTGGGTCTCGAGCTTGTCTCTCTTGAATAAAATCACTCTTGCACACCCAAGAAACCCTCAATGGTGGAAGAAAAGAAAAATGAAGGAGCAGACGATTCTATCAGTCTGTTGCTTGAGCAAGCTCTCACGCGATAGAGGGACGAAATGATGGAGAATTTTTCCCACATCCTTCAACGCCTGCCGATAAAAATAGGCGCATCTTCATTAAGCGACCACATTGGAAGCACCTCTCCTTTCAAGGTATAAGCTAATTTTGATATTCCTGTATTTGAGGGACAAATAGATGCAGAAGCCCTAGAAAAATGGTTAACTCTACTAGAAGGTTATTTCTTTGTTCACAATTTTTCTGACAAAGAAACGATCACCTTCACACTCCTTAAAGCTCTCCCTCATGTCAAACATTGGTGGGAAACTTACTGGGAGCAAAGTTCCATAGAGGAGTCTGGAATATATGGGGTGGATCCCACTTGGGAATTTTTTGTGGATGCAGTAAAGGAACAATATTATCATGTTGGCAACTATGAGGACCAGTACATGAGATGGACAACACTGCAAAAAGAGAGGGGCCAAGAAGTTCTGGATTTCACCAATACCTTCCATACCTTGCACACCAAGTTGGGTATTAAAGACTCCAAATGAAATTGGGCTCTACACAGATACATCCAAACTGAAATGGATTTTCTGGATATCTCATCACTCGGTGTTGCTTATCGATATGCTGTTAAAATCAAGTAGAATTTAAGCACCAAAAAAAATGAGAGTTTGGGTCTGCAAATCCGCAACAACCAAAGTATGACAAAGACAGCCCTAACAGTCAGTCTCCCAAAAACCAGTCCAAGGCACAGGAAAAGAAGGGTCACGAGAAGACAAAGAAGGACACCAAAAAATGGTGCGATTTCCACAAAATCCCCTGGCACAACACCGATGAATGTCGCTCAAAACAATCATTGGTGGCCGAGATCAAATACAAGGAGCCGAACCCTAATTCAGAATATGATTCTGAAAATACTGGTAAAGGAAAGATCATTGACGCAGACCCCACTACTATTGTCGCGACCAAGCAATTCAACCAGAAGAACCAACATATCCTAAATAGGGGGAGTGCCTTTTTCATTCACATATGTGGGTGAAAGGGACCTCGCTGCATTTTATTGTTGATAGAGGAAGCCAAAAGAACCTCATCTCAACATAGGTCGTCAAATAGTTGGGATTGTTGACAACACCACACCCATAACCATACAACATCGGGTGGCTTTACCAAGGTCGAGATCTTCATGCCATCCAACAATTTCATTTTTCATATGGCATCCATCCCTTCCAGGATTCGGTATTATGTAATGTTTCCCCACTAGATGTCTGTGATGTTCTCTTGGGCCAACCATATATGTGGAAGCGCCATGTTGTTTAAGAGTCTCGACCCTGTAGTGTCATTACTTCTCTGGGGGGTCATCTTTATAGAATACCAGAGGTAGTTCCAACTATTGTTCCACCTAAAAAGTGTCACAAGGTAGTATCTCATACTACAAAATTCAACTTCTTCACAGTCTATTCAAAAGGGGAACAGAAGGACACTGTAACCACTACAGCTTCACCCCAAGCACCTTCTATCCAATAGAATAAGGTCAACAAGGTTGCAGGGAAGCACAAATATTCCTTCTTCACACCATCTTCTCATGTATCCTAACTTATTGAATAGCCTCAGCCTCAAAAGGGTCGTGACAGACTTCCACAAACTGAGCAACATGACGTCTCCAGCAAGGCAAGTTGCTCTCCAAGATGCAGATTCAACAAACACCTTTCCCTCTCCCCTGGGAACTCAACGAAATGGATACCATTTCTTCCTAAGGAGGGAATATTGATCCAGGTGGATATTGGTGGCCACCCACCTTTTCCGACTGGCTCAAAACAGTTTTCTGACAAATTTGGCAATTTACTATTTTTAGCAGTTTTTAACTTTCGGAGCCATTTTGAAGGCCCAAATGAAGTTTTTTCGAGATCAAGGTTCTCAATGATATCCAAATGCATTATTTATCCCCCAAAATAATTCTCCACTATGATACCTTTCCAACGAGCTATCATATGCCTAAAACAGAGATCGTATGCAAAAGTTACGACCCTGGGAAGTTGATGTACTAACTTACCCAAACGGGGCCCACATGAATTTTGGCACTTCATCTCCTAGGGTTAGGTTTTTGGATGTCTAGGGTTTTTGGCATTCCTGTTTATTGTAAAAAATCCTTTAGAGCCTCATTGTAATCACCTTCTTGCGAATGCGAGTAGCCATCCCATGTCTTCTCAAAGATAAGCTACCACCATTCTAGCGAGTCTTTCACTCTGTATTTTTACAGTTTTTGTACATTTGTCTCATTAATAGAAATCATGTATTACTGTATCTCTATGTTTATGGTTGCATATATGATATTTTTTTATTATATTATTGGATATATGTGATATCTTTATGCATTTATTTATTATATATCCACTCTCATTTCGTGCAGAAAATAATTCGGATCAACGACGTTGACCCACTGTCAACTACCTCAATAACTGATTCTCAGGATCAGATAAGATTCAGTCAATTCTACATTTGGACAATGTGACAACCTTTCCTTGGTCATTGCTAGTTCGATGGAATGCTATGAGGGGGCCCAACCTGGGAATGCGGGTGAGGATCTGACAGGGAGAGTGATGGCACCAACAATACAAAGGTGAGATGAGGGGCATTGAGGTGGAAGCACCAGGTGACGGAGAAACAGGGCTATGAAATAGGACAAACATTTCCATGGGAATCTGGATAAGACATGGTGGAAATGGCATGGGGCATGGGGTCATAGGTGTTGGGAGATAAGAGGGACGAAGGGAGAGGGTACATGACCCCTGGGAAAGTGGAGGATAGGTGTGGAGTGGTGAAAGGTAGGAGGGAAGCGGGAGATGTGATAGGGGAATAGGAGAGGTAGAGTGGGGGACACTTGTCACCAGGAGGCGAAGGCGATAAGAGGTTCAGGGGGACCCACACAGAGCTGCCCATATTGGACCCCCCCTGTATTTAAAGGAAGAATGGCAAGGGGGGTCCAGAATTGGACCTTAGCTGCAGATCTCGGCACTTTAATCCCAGCCGTTCAGACCTGTGCAACCCCATATTGCCCCCCCCCCCCCATTAAGGGTAGAATGATGGAGGGGGTACAGAATCAGACCTCATCCATAGATCTGGGTGCCCAGATCATGGCCATCTAGATCCACACATCTTTTAAATCATTAAATCATATGTGCCCGATTACCAATTTAGGAAAAGTGGGTTTTGACCCGTTTCGTGCCCTCTTTTCTCCCAGAGGGGTCGCTCCTTAGGGAAAACATCCCCTACATGCTAAGGTGATAACATGACCCATTAGTCGAAAAATGACAAAAAGAAAGGAAAAAACTAAAACAATAATAATCCAGGACCATAAGGGAACCATAACCACCCCCAACAGAACCAACCTACCGGGGGCAACCAAAATCAGGGGAACTAGAACCCCCAAGGGGGAAATAACAATAAAATCCAAGGTAAGAACAACAAAAATATTTAGACAAACTTCCCTTGTTCCCTTTTCGGTGAGTATGTCCATTATATTCACCATTTCCCTCAAATTGTTGACTTTAAATAGATGAAATAATCTGGAAGTGGACCACGTCCCCCAACACCACCTGTCCCCCAACAGACCCCACAACAATATGTACAAAAGACCCCCCTTCTATACTGCAAAACCCCATTCCACACCAAGGGGTGATGAACACCCAACAAGTGATCAACCTTGCCCCACCACAACTGGGGAAATATCCAAACCCGAGTGCCACTCAACTCGAGAATCCAGTTGATCGCAGTGTCCTCCTCACCAGCGAAGAAATTATTCTGCAACCCCTCAACCGTCAATACGGTATGTCTCCCAAATCTACCCGAACAACCTCAGAAACACTGTCATCTACTACAGGACAACCATTGATGATTCCACATCCTAATAGGGAACCCATTCCTCGCATACCATGTATGCCTTTACAATAGAATGTGCATAACCCTCATGCTAGGGATTCTCATAATTATAGTCTTGTTGATGAATTAGCCTAGTCTCTTGCAGCCATGTCTGTGTTGGAGGTCCTCCAAACCTATCCATCACAATGAAAATCCTTGCTTTCTGCCTTGGGGGAAATCAACCGAGTTGACACATGGCTGATCACATTTGATTTCAACAATGGAGAACCACATCTTCCCACCCAAGCAGCCTTCCAGATACCAGTTAGTATATGGAACACCACAATTTATCAGTGTATCATCGATGAAGGTTCATCCACATGCATCATGACTAAACATGTATGGCAGAAAATTGGCTCCCCGGAGCTAGTACCATCTGCCATCACCCTTCGAGCTTACGATGGTCGAACAACATCTTTCCCAGGGCTTGTCAAAATGTCCCCATATAACTTGGGGGAAAAACCATCCTCATTGACATTGAAGTTATCGATTCCCATCTTGATTACAATATCTTGTTCGGACGCAACTACATGTATGCTATGAAGGCGATCGCCTCTTCTGTGTTTCGTAGGATGATGTTCCCCCATAATGGGAAGATCGTCACCATCGACCAGCTTACACATTACGATCCTAACTCTTCTGCCAAAATTGATAACATCTTCCCCCTTGTCCGTGTTAATTGGGATGATTTTCTAGTTGTCAACATTGGCCCTGGATTATTCCAAGGCCCATCCATGTTGGGAACTTATCAGGGAGCGCCACTGTTTTTAAACCCATCTTTTTCAGCACAAGTGTGTGTTGTTTCCTCTAAAGGAACATACATTAGAGACAAGACTCCTATCACTGAGTCCCCTCCCCATATCAAGGTTCCACCAGTTGAAGAAATACTACCTCAGGAGTTCCCTGAGAGCGCCACCACACCACTTATCATGGATCTCCCCCCCTCCAGGGGAAAATCCCAGTTTGGGAGACATTCCCCCAGGCCATTACCTGAATTCCCTTTTTTTACCCTTTGTTAGAACCAATTCTTGCAAGGGGGTTGTTTCTCTCTAGTTTCGGGCCCTTGGTGTTAAATGTGAAGAAGCAGGGCTTAAAATCCCATTAAATATAGTTTATCCAAGTCCTCAGCCAGGAGCGCAAAAGCACATACTTAGAAAAGTCCATGTCAGGCTTAAAATCAAGCGAGCGGGCAAATATCTCCTTTCAACGGCGAGGATCCATCAACATGGCAGATCAACGATCATCAGGAAATTGCAATCAACGAAGATTCGCAAGGTTTAGCACAAGCAATAGCCCCCATATTTCACTATTTAATCTCGTCTGTCCGATTATAGGATGCGTGGCACACATCCACGCTTTCGACAATTTGGTCACTGGGAGAATGGGGAAGAGGTGGATCATAGACTCCCAGTGGGAGAAGTCTCGAAATGACCAACACCATTGATCGAGGAGAGATATCTGGCATTCGATCTTGGAAGACACATGATGGAAGGTCCAGGCTAGAAGGGGCCCCACGTCTAAATATGGATCTCAGTCATCCAACCAAGGGACGACACACATGCGCATTTGATTTAAAAAGGGTGTGGATCTAGGTGGTCATAATTCGCACGCCTAGATCTATGGATGAGGTCCAATTCTGGACCCCCTCCATCGTTCTACCTTTAATGAGGAGGGGGGGTCCGAAATTCAATGCTCAAGTTTGAGTGGTTGGGATTAAAGTGTTCTGATCTATGGTCCACATCTAATTTCAAACCCCACTTGTCATTCTACCTTTAGCGAGGGGGGGGTATGAAATGAAGCAGTTTTTAGTGCGGGCCCCCCCTGCTATCATGGCACCACCTCCTTGCATCGACCCCCACTTCTTCCAAACCACTTACCACCTCCCTCTTCCCCTACCATTTGTCCTCCACTCACCCTCATGGTATATCCCTTTCCCCTTCAGCCCCTCTTGCCTTCTGACACCTGTCCTTCTCCCTTCCACGTTGCTCCATCATAAGAAATGTGTCCTCTTCTCTCCTAGGTGTCATGTCCCTTCTCTCTGACCCGTCGCATTACAACCTCCACGTCACCTTCCTGTGGCACATCACCTCATCAGCTATTGACATAGCCCCCCGCTTCTCCGCCTCTTAGCTCTCTCACCTCAAAGCCCACGTATTACACCACGTCCTTCCACATGGACCCTCCTAAGCTCATCATCCTCTCACCTCCTGCCATGTGTCTCTCTCTCTCAGTGACCTCCAGCTCAGCACCTTCCGCCACCTGTTTCCCCCTACCTCCATATCACTTCCACATAAGTGCCCCCCCATCTCACCTTCACAGTGTTGGTGCCTTCGCCCTCCTCGTCAGATCCTCGTCCATGCCTGCCATCTGGTTCCCCCCCGCCGTAGTCCAGTGAAGCAACAGACATCCAAAGGGAGAGCGTCACGTCCTGCAGCGGTAGAGTTGAACGGGCCTTACCTGATCACAAGAGAGAAGTTATTGAGGTAGTTGACGGTAGTTGAACGCCATCTCCTTCCATAAATAAAAGGTTAGGAAAGGACAAAGTGTAGAGGAAGACTGTTAGTCTATCCTGACAAGGATCGCATCTGAAAGAATACTACATTAGCATTCTACCCAATGTCTGCATGCACAGCCTGATAGAGAAACTCCTCAACATCAAGCATTGAACTCAAGATGTGATCTTGCCTTCAACGCCTGAGTCAGGTCCAGGTATATGTAGGCATTTTTGTCATTTTTGTATGGATCGATGGTTGAGCTATGCTCCTGACTCTAAATTTTTTGAGGAAGCTTTGGTTATGTATTTTGATTTGAGACTGTCAAGTTAATGGAAGTCAGTTTCTCTTTCTTTCATTTTGTCTGTCAAGATGTTTAAAATAGTCAGAACTAGAAGATCCAGTCGAGGGTTGCGATATTGTAGGATGATGTATGGTTGATCATTGCAATCTTTGCACCAGTCTTAAGCAGTCTCCCGCGTTATCTTTTTCCACTTGTACTTAATGATTCGGAATTGGAGGATCTAGTCGAATGGTTGTGGCTGCATAGTATGATGTAGGTTTGATTAGTGTGCAGTTATGACTATGTAGTTTAGGCACATTTCAGTGTCCCATTTTTCTTCCCTGAGTTGCTAGAAGGCCTGATGCCTAGAGAAGTCTCCTCCACCTTTCTTCCAAGTCTTCACTCTATGCTCACTTTAACTCAAATTCCTGACTGAATTTAGTTGTGGCCCTCCCTTCCCTATGCATTTCTGGCCTAGTTTTCTGAGTTAAACGATGTTGTTCTAAGTTTACTCCCATCCGATCACCCCTTTAAACAAATACGTGACATAAAATGATGGGTGTTGGGCTCTTCTCCTGCTGCAATCCAGTAGTGACTTATGACTCTAACATTTCTGGTGCCTTTGCTGGGAACAAATTTGAAGATTTCCCCCAGGATTGAACGACATTGAGCCTCTAATTTTGAAGGTGCATCGGGCATCAGAGCCCTACAAGATTGCTACTGTGCACTTGGCGGCTCCATTGTGACGAATCCACTATGGTGAACCTAGTGACTTATGACTCTAACATTTCTGGTGCCTTTGCTGGGAACAAATTTGAAGATTTCCCCCAGGATTGAACGACATTGAGCCTCTAATTTTGAAGGTGCATCGGGCATCAGAGCCCTACAAGATTGCTACTGTGCACTTGGCGGCTCCATTGTGACGAATCCACTATGGTGAACCTACTATTTCAGTTGTGGCTTCCAGAGGTAGACACATGCGGTCTACTCCAAAGCTGCCTTTAGAAACACCTAAAGCCGATCTAAAGAAGCTTATCAGAAAGGGAAAGGCCCTCAAAGAAGGAAATTCTACTGCTAAACCAGGTATTTTTGATAGTTCTCGTTGCCGTCTATTAGAAACTCCAATTTCCACTTCTCAGTTTCCTAGCAGACCCTTTACTGAAATTTTGTGTTCCCTGAATTTTGGGAGTGTTCCTACTGAGTTTCCTCCCCTCGTCTTGCATTGAAGGGAGAAACTCTTGTCACTGCTATCTCCCCTGACATCGCAGTTTGTTCTAGACCCAGGAACTTAGGAGAGTTTCCTACCCTAGGCTTTAACACCCCTCCTTCTGTTATTGTTGTTGTCGTTGTGTTAACCTATCCCTCTGCTCCTTTAAGCCCTGTGGCCTTTTCTTCAAATCCTTTGTTGTTCCCTTTTCCTCATGTGATTTCATATCCTCTCTCCCCTGTTCGATCCATGTCTCCTCCTAATTCTCCTCCACCTAATATCCCTATGGAAGGAGATAATCCCCATGGTAATATAATGGATTCCATAGTGGCTACTAGATATTCCCCTCTAGTCCTACCTTAGCCAGTCAATCCTCTCCCTCCTAGAGATTACTTGAAATATATGCCTAAATTCACTGGAGAGGAAGACATGACTGTTGAAGAGAACCTCGCTACATTCTACAACTATGCAAACAACCTGAACATTGAAAATGAAGATGTCTGGATGAGAGTATTTGTCTAGAGACTTGACGGTGAGGTTAGAAAATGGTTTAGGGGACTGACCCCTGGATCTATTGCTGGGATTGAGGCTCTGGATAACGCCTTCTTCAGAAAGTGGGGAGATAAAAAATATTTCATGTATTACATGACAAAATTTGGGTCCTTGAAGAAGAAGGAAGGAGAGTCTATCTCTGACTTCTCCAAAAGATTCAATAAGATGTACAATAAGATCCCTACTGAGATCAAACCCTCATAAGCCTCTGCCAAAATCACTTATGCTACTGCTTTTCACCCCGATTTTTTCCTCCTACTTAGAGAAAGAAGAGGCACTTCCTTGGCTAACATGCAAGATGCAGCCTTGGAAGTAGAATCAAATGTGATGGCAGTTAACAGGCTCATAAGTAAATCTCACAAAGATAGAGGAAGAGGGAAATATGAGGCATCAACCTCTATTTCTTCTGTAGCTCACCCTTAGGTGGATGAATTGACAAAAATGGTGAAGAATCTGTCTACATAAATGGAGAAAATAAAAATGGAGGGGAAATAGACATACAAAAATCCTCAAAACACTGACAACAGAGGCAACTTCAGGAGGCCTAACAACAATTTTCCTCAGATTATGCTAAGGGAACAAAGGAAAAGAGATAGGGATGATAAAAGGATTTAGACCCCCCTCCAGAATAACCTTGTCATTGATGAAGAGAGGGAAGAAGAGGAGATTGTCCCTGAAATTCACTGTATTGAAGACACCTCCCCTTTTCCCCATTTGAATCAATCTACATATGAAGAATCCCTTATGAAAAGTCAAATAAATGAGCTGTGTAAAGGGGAGAAATCCCATCATAGCAGTTCTAACAAATAAAATCTCATGTCAAAGAAGAAAGAAGAGAAGTCTGATCAGCCCCTCATGGTAGAAAATCCTGCTAAGCCTGTAGAAAACACTGCCTGAGAAAATAAAACTCAGAACCTCTTGCCAATAGCCAAAGACCCTATCCCTGAGGTAAGAGAATTTCAGAAGCCTCCTTCCTCTTTCAGATTTGAGCATGAAATTCAGAAAATTATAATTCCTGTGCCCATTTTAGAGCTATTCAAACATGAAGATTTCATAAAATCCCTCTCTAAGCTTTTGCAGCCTGAACCATCCTGCCATTCCACAGACTCAGTGAATCTCCAAGATGAAAATCCAACAGTCATCCTGGGCCCCATGGTAGAATACATAGATGATTCATCACCTCCCTTCTACACATCCTTGAACATTCATGATAAGGTGTTGCATAACTGTCTGATGGTTTCTGGAGCATCTCATAACCTCATGCCCAAAAATGTCATGGAAGAACTTCGTTTGGAAGTAACAAAGGCCTATCATGATTCATACTCTTTTGATTCAAGGAGGGTGAAATGTCTTGGATTCATCAAAGACCTGGTGGTGTCCTTATTCCAGATGCCAATGAAGAGCGTGGTCATGGACATTGTGGTAGATGATGTTCCTCCCAAGTTTGGTATGTTATTGTCAAGATATTGGATTAAAAAACTTGGAGGAACATTACAGATGGACCTTACATACGCTACCATCCCAGTCTTTGGAAGGGAACACAGAAGGCTGTACAAAGAAGCTCATCTAGCCTACATTGTAAGCGATGAAGCAGATCCCACCAATCACCCCATATTTTCCCTTGACACTAATTTAGGATCCATCTTGTTGCAGCTCACCAACACCCCTGAGCCTCCTCTTCAACTCAGAAAGCAGCCCATTTCTTTTCATGAAGCACATCCCCCAACTACTTCTATGTGGAAAATGTTCTTTGATGGAGCTTCTTCTAAATATGGTGCAGGTGATGGAATAGTGTTTGTTTCCCCTGCTCAGGAAACCATGTCTTTTTCATACAAATTAGAGTTTGAAGCTACCAATAATGTGGCAGAGTATGAAGCTCCTTTTTTGGGCTTAAGGGATGAAAAGGACATGGGGCTTAAAGTGATAGCTGTGTTTGGAGATGTTGAGTTAATTGTCTAGCAAATCAGAAATGTTTACTAGACCAAACACCCTCGGATTAGGAGCTATAGGAATGAAGTATGGGACCTCATTGATAGTTTTTTCCTATCTTTCAATATATCATTTATTCCAAGAGGAGAAAACACTGAGGTTGATTCTATGGCTGTTTTAGCAAGTAATTTCAAAGTCCCTCTACCTCCCAAACTCAGGTATGACACAGAAATAAAATACATGCCCTCCCTACCTGACAATGTCAAGCATTGGAAGGTGTTTGAGGATGATCTTGAGATCAAAAGATTCCTGGAGACTGTTGAGGAATTTTCAACATTGCACATTGATCAGGACCTTGGTTCTGAATCTGACCTTATTGCTAGTATTTTTCTTAACAAGATTGTTGATCATCATATTGTCCAACTGCCCAACAATCATATTCTGAAGGGACTTGTTCCTTTGGAAATAATTTTTGACAACAATGATGTGGTAGTAAAGGGAAACCGCCCCAAAGATAATATTGATACAACTGAGTGCAACATTGGCACAGAGAAGGAACCAAAGTTTATCAAGCTGTCAAGCAGCCTATCAAAAGAGAAGAGGGTCAATTATACTGAGTTATTAAGGGAATTTGTTGATGTGTTTTCTTGGACCTATGAAAACCTCAATACATATGACACAATTGTCATTGAGCACAAGAGCCCACTCAACGAGGAGGCCAAACCATTTAGGCAGAAGCTAAGATAGATTAATCCTATGCTATTTCCTATTATGGAAAAGGAGGTAAAGAAGTTGATGGATGCTCAAAACTTTGTCCCTTTGAGATATTCTGAATGGGTGGCCAATTTGGTCCCAGTGAGGAAGAAAAGTGGAGAACTCAAACTCTGTGTTGATTTCAGAAATCTGAACAGGAGTTCAAGGAAGGACAATTACCCTCTACCAAAGATGGAACATATATTGTAGAGGGTAATAGGTGCATCCATAATTTAAATGATTGATGGCTTTTCTGGCTACAATCAGATCTCTGTTCTGCCTGAGGATAGGGAAAAAATAGCCTTCACCACTCCCTGGGGTACATTCATGTATGCCAAAATGCCCTTTGTGTTGATGAATGCAGGGGAAACATTTTAGCGAGCCATGGACATAGCCTTCATTGGGGAGAAATATTAGTTTGTGGTGATCTATCTCGATGACATCATAGTCTTATCCAGGTCTGATAAAGAGCATTGTTGTCATCTAAGGAAATTTTTCTCGAAATGCAGACGGTTTTGCCTTTCCTTAAATCCCAAGAAATATTTGTTTGTTATGAAGGAGGGAAAGTTGTTAGGCCATAGAGTATCAGTAGAGGGAGTGAGAATCGATCCCAGTAGGGTGGATGAAATTCATACCTTGTCACTTCCCAGGTCTAGGAAAGAAGTCCAGGTTTTCCTAGGAAAGATAAACTTTCTGAGAAGGTTTGTCTCAAATTTTTCTGAATTGGTGAAGCATATTACAACCATGCTCAGGAAAGGGAATGAAGTAAAATGGACCATTGAACTCGGGGAATCCTTTGACCAGATCAAAAAGGCATTGACTAAGGCACCTGTGCTTATCAGTCCTAATTATTCCAAGGACTTCCTGGTCTTTTATTTTGCTTCTTTTTGACACAGTGGTTGTTGTTCTACTGCAGAAAAATGATGAAGGGCGGGAGTGACCTATTTCCTTCTTCAGTAAGTCATTAAGGGATTTGGAAACTAGGTATGAAATCATGGAAAAACAAGCCTCTTCCTTGGTGAAATATCTCAAAGCTTTCAGAGTCTATGTCTTGCACTCAAATTGCATATGTTCCTTCAGCCTCTGTGAAGGACATTCTGATACAACCTGACATATATGGGAGAAGAAGAAAATGGATTTCCAAAATACTTGAGTTTGATCTCGAAATAAATCCCACCAAACTAGTTAAAGGGTAGGGTTTAGCCAAGCTACTGGCTGAATCCAATTGTAAGGCCTTGGGGGTCAACTTCATCAATGACCACTCAGAAAATTAGCAAGCTGAGTTGTCCAATGAAAGATCTCAGGACAACTTACCACTAGCAGAATGCACCTGGTACAGAGACATTTTATATTTTCTGCAAGAGTTAAAGCCTCCCGATGGAATGGGGAAGAGTAAGGCAAGATATTTAAAGCTCAAAACAATCAGGTATTGCCTTATTGAACAAATATTGTATTGGAAAGATCCTCTAGGAGTTCTTCTGAGGTGTTGAAACCCACAGGAGGCCCAAAGAATTATTTTTGAGTTTCATGATAGCCTATGTGGGGGGCACCATTTCTGGAAAACCACAACCCACAAAATTCTCAAAGCTAGGTATTATTGGCCCACCTTATTCACTGATGTCTGCAGAAAAGTCAGACCCTGCATCAAATGTAAAAAATTCTCAGGAAAGAAGCAGCTCAAATCTTCGCCACTAAAGCCTGTAGTAACTTCAGGGCCCTTTCAACAATGGAGGTTGGACTTTATAGGAGAGATTCATCCTCCTTGAAGTGGTCAGCAAAGGTGGATCTTAACTGCAACAAATTATTTCACCAAGTGGATTGAAGTTATTCCCACCAGGAGTGCTTCACACAAGGTAATCATCGACTTCCTAGAGGATATCATAGCAAGGTTTGGCTATCCTAGTAGAATTGTCACTGATAATGTTGTATCTTTCAAGTCTGAGCCCCTGGTCAAGTTCTGTGAGAAATTTGGGATTTCACTTATTCACTTCACTCCCTATTAGCCTCAAGGAAATGGATTGGCAGAGTCTTCTAATAAAAGTCTAATCAAGATCATTAAAATATTGTTGGAAGACAATAAGAAGGAATGGGATTCAAAGATGAAATTCTCTCTGTGGGATGATCAAGTGACAACAAAGAGGCCCCTGGGAACCTCCCCTTTTCAACTTGTTTATGGGACAAAAGATGTCTTTCCCACTCAGTTGTCTCTACCTGTAGGAAAATGCTTTCAAGATTATGAAGGAGAGCCAGACCATATGATCAAAAGAATTCATTAGCTGGTGGAAGTGAAGAAGATAAGAGAATAGGAAATGGATAGAGCTCACAATCATCAACAGAATATCAAGCAAGCCTTTGACAAGGGGGTCAGAAAGGAGGAATTTGAGCTGGGAGAGTTGGTTCTTAAGTGGGATGCACTCAGGTAGGATAGAGGTAAACAAAACAAGTTTGAAGCCCTTTGTATTGGGCCCTTCAAAATCTTTGAGGTTTTTTTGAACAATACCTACAGGTTGCAGGATTTGGACGGAGAAGAAGTTTTCAATGGCCGAGTAAATGGGCATTTTCTAAAAAAATGTTTTGTTTGAGTCATAGGTGGCTGATCTATTTTGTAAATATTGTTTTCCTATTTGTTTCGACTTAATAAATGACTCCATAGCCCAATAGAAAGGCACTGGAACTAAAGAAGGAGTTCTTAGAGCATCATAGGGACGACTCTATCCCCCATGGAGCCTAATGTTAGCACCAATTCTTGCAAGGGGGTTGTTTCTCTCTAGTTTCGGGCCCTTGGTGTTAAATGTGAAGAAGTGGGGCTTAAAATCCCATCAAATATAGTTTATCCAAGGCCGCAGCCATGAGTGAAAAATCACATACTCAGAAAAGTCCATGTCGGGCTTAAAATCAAGCAAGCGATCAAATATCGCCTTTCAACAACGGGGATCCATCGACATGGCAGATCAACGATCATCAAGAAATTTCTATCAATGGAGTTGCACAAGGTTTAGCACCCATATTCCACAATTTAATCTGGGTCATCTGATTGTAGGACGTGTGACACACATCCGTGCTTTTGGCAATTTGGTCACTGGGAGAATGGGGAAGAGGTGCATCACGGAATCCTGATGTTAGAAGTCCTGAAATGACCAACACCATTGATTGAGGAGTGATCTCGGTCAGTCGATCTTGGAAGACATGTGGTGGAGGGTCTAGGCTAGAAGGGGCCCCATGTCTAAATATAGATCTCAACCGTCCAAACAAGGGATGACACTCGAGTTCATTTGATTTAAAAAGGGTGTGGCTCTGGGTGGTCATGGTCCACGTGACCAGATCTATGGATGAGGTCCAATTCTAGACCCCCTCCATCATTCTACCTTTAATGAGAGGGGGGGGGGGGTCTAAAATTCAGTGCACAAGTTTGAGCAGTTGGGATTAAAGAATTCCGATCTATGGCCCACATCCAATTTCGGACCCCCTTTGTCATTCTACCCTTAGTGAGGTGGGGGGGTCCGGAATGAGGCCATTTTCAGTGTGGGCCCCCCTGCTATCGTGGCGCCTCCTCCTTGAATCATCCCCCACTTCTTCCAAACCACTTACCACCTCCCTCTTCCCCTCCCATCTATCCTCCACTGACCCTCATGGTATATCCCTTTCTCCTTCGCTACCTCTTGCCTTCTGACACCTGTCCTTCTCCCTTCCACATTGGTCCATCATAAGAAATGTGTCCTCCACTCTCCCATGTTTCATGTCCCTTCTCTCTTACCCATCTCATTACAGCCTCCTCATCACCTTCTTGGGGCACATCACCTCATTGGGTGGTGACACGACCCCAAGCTTCTCTGTCTCTTAGCTCTCTCACCTCAAAGGCCACATATTCTGCCACATCCATCCACATGGCCCCTCCTCAGCTCATCGTCCTCTCACCTCCTACAATGTGTCTCTCTCTCCCAGTCACCTCCACCTCAACACCTTTTGCTACTCACTGTCCCCTGCCTCCGTATCACTTCCACATAAGCGCCCCCCCATCTCACCTTCACAGTGTTGGTGCCTTCGCCCTCCTCGTCAGATATTCATCCACGCCTACCATCTAGGTCCCCCCTGCAACAGTCTAGCAAAGCAAGAGACATCTAAAGGGAGACTGCCACATCCTACAGGGGCAGAGTTGGCTAGGCCTTACCTGATCCCGAGAGAGCAGTTATTGAGGTAGTTGATGGTATTTGAATGTCATCTCCTTCCATAAATAGAAGGTCGGGAAAGGACAAAGCATAGAGGTAGACTGTCAGTCTATCCTAACAAGGATCACGTCTGACAGAAGATTGCATGGGCAGTCTACCCAATGTCTGGATGCGTAGCTTGACAAAGAATCTCCTCAATGTCAAAAATTGAACTCATGACATGATCGTGCCTTAAGCACCTCAGTCAATTCCAAGTATATGTAGGCATTTTTTCCATTTTTGTATGGATCGATGGTTGAGCTATGCTCCCAACTATAAAGTTTTTGAGGAAGCTTTGGTTATGTATTTTGATTTGAGACTGTCAAGTTAATGGAAGTCAGTTTCTCTTTCTTGCATTTTGTCTGTCAAGCTATTTAAAACACTCGGAATTAGAAGATCTAGTCAAGGGTCACGATATTGTAGGATGATGTATGGTTGATCAATGCAATCTTTGCACTAGTTTTAAGCAGTCTCCCACGTTATCTTTTTCCTCTTGTAATGAATGATTCAAAATTGGAGGATCCAGTCAAATGGTTATGGCTGCATAGTATGATGTAGGTTTGATCAGTGTGTAGTTATGACTGTGTTGTTTAGGCACATTTCAATGTCCTGTTTTTCTTCCCTAAGCTACTGGAAGGCCTGATGCCCAAATCAGTCTTCTCCACCTTTCTTCCAAGTATTCACTCTACTCTTTCTTTACCTCAAATTCTTGACTGAAGTTAGTTGTGGCCCTCACTTCCATGTGCATTTATGGCCTAGTTTTCTGTGTTAAATTATGTTGTTCTGAGTTTACTCCCATCCAATCACCCCTTTAAACAAATATGTGACATAAAACTGATGGGCGTGGGGCTCTACTCCTGCTTCAATCCAGGAGTGACTTCTGACACTAACACCCCCCACTTGGAGTCGAAGCATTCTAGGTAGCAGCAACACTTACGCTTCCGAACATGGTACTCGTCATCCCTGTATGGTATTTACATCCACTCGAGGTGGTTCCTCAACCATCCCTCCCTCCTTAGTCAGAGGGAATCCCGATGCAGATCCTAGTACTAACTTTGGCCATGCCACACTCACCCCCAATCGACAACACCACTACTATGGCTAGGGGTAGAAGGAATACAAAAGAACCCATTGCCCCACTACCTCCTTGAGTTCAACTCCCTTTGGCCTTATGTGAAAGAAAAGGACACCCCACTCACAAATGCCCTTCTCTTCCCAAGCTACGCAGTTTTATCCATCTTCCTCAAGAACCCCTTTTTCTTGCCACTCCACCAAGTACATCCCATGCTACTATGAAGTCATCAACCACATGCAAACAAAATATATGAACCAATTTTTCTTGTGCCATATGCACTGAATATGGGCATTACACTCATCATTGCCCATATATCCCATACGTTCACCACACATTAGTCACAGAACGCCACACATATCTGCTCGAGCTCCCTCCGACACTCCATACCAATGCTCACGTGAATGTAATTCATTATATTTCTTCATCAGTCCTCGAGCAAAGGGGAGGTCCATGTCCTCCCACCAAACTATCGCTCGATTGCCCATAGTGTCAGTGAAATTGGGATGGCATTATGGACCCACCGTCCATATCTAAGCCCTTTTCCCCACTTTCATTTTTTGGTACAGGAGCCCATAAGCTCAATTTTCTGAACCATTTTTGGCCACTTACACAGTCATTTCCATCGGGTGATAATTTTCACTTTTCCCCAGTGAAGCATCTTTCCATGACACAATCAGGTATGCATGTTGACATTCACAATTATTGAATAATTGTTATATGTTCTTTATCTTCATATATTTTTCATGTCGGGTATTCAGTTTTTAATGTGTGCAGGTACTTGGTCATCAAAATTCAACACAAGCCCCTTCAAGTATATGATCAACACTGGAATGTAGTCATTCCCTCTCAATACCATTTGCATCTCCCAGTCACACCCTCTAACATTCACCTATAGGATCCAAATATCTGGCTCTGCAGTAATAACACCTCCACCACACTTTGATACTGTCACCCGATAGCACTCTTCCCCACATGAGTTGTCCCATTCATAGTTCACCCTGGCACTTTGACACTCATGTTGTTTTCACCCTTTAGGGATGGGAGTCTCGATAGTCTTACTCATTTTCGAGAATCAACCACATACGCCTTCTCCTCATTTTTCTAGCTTTCCCAATGGACTCCCAGGTTATCTCATCATGGTTCTATTTTGACTGCACCTTCGTAGTATCATTAACCATCCATTTCATCCACAGTCAGTTTTCCCATCTGCAGATTCCCTTCCATTCATTTCCCTCATATAGAAACCCACCTATGGCCCCCCCATCCTCCACCTGTTCTCCACGCAACTTGCACCCTCACAGGCCAAGCCATTTTACACTAGGGAACCCATTTCTGTATCTGTACATTCATCCCAAATTATTCTTTATTCATTTGGTAATTTTAAAAATCCTTTGTTCCCATCATTTACATAGCTTTTTTTCATCCCCCTTGATGACCTTGTTTTCCTAGCAAAGTAACCCATGTCACCCTTGGTTGGGTCATTCATTATCTTCTAATCATGTTGACATCATCCATAAACTCTAAGTATCCCACCATCCATGTACCCCTGATCTTTGAGGTTGTCCACTTTATCACGCCTCTGGAACAATTTAACCCATGTCTAGTCATCCCCCTGACACTAGATCCAATTTCAGGGTTGTTGCCACTCATACTTGACAGATATCCCCAACCAAGGGTAGTCTTGAGTGTCACCACATCTTGACTTCATCCATGTACCTCATCAGTTCCTGATCTCATCCAGTGGATTTCATGAAGCCCTTTGCTTCTTGGAGTCACGTCTCCCTTTCTATCAACATCAACAAAGTTTCCTAAAGGGGGACAGTATCTTGGCTCTCATTACCTTTATAATGAGGAGTCTCGGATGACACAAAGAGACCCATCATTTCTCTCTGTTGTTATTGACCCCCATGACATTCTACTTCAAAAATTTATCATGTTGTGGTGAGTCTTACTTTGTGACTATTGTAGTTGTTTTTATATTTTCCGAAGACCTCTGAAATTTGATAGGCTATCAATGTCTGCATATCATTGACAATTCATACAAGTGTCCTCTCCTCTTTTCAGATTTTTTTCACCATCATAATTATCTTATGCTATTATCAACATTCCCCTGAGGGTGTTGTAGTGATCTACACCAACACACAACTTCAGTGACTGTATTACACATTTTTGAGTTACATGACACAATCATGGGGCATGTCCACCTCGTTTGTACAAATTTTTATTTTTTCACACCTTGCAAAAGGTTTGGGTCCTATCGGTTCCCCTCTCCCTCCAATGGGTCGCTCTTGAAATTCCTCTCAACACTCTTTCTTACAATGATACTCTCAGTAGAAAAAACATTGTTGTATGTTGGTTATACATATGCTCCTAACCTCACACATCAAGGGGTGTCTATTATCACTGGAATTTCATCTGCAAATGGTTATAGGAATTCAACATCTTCAAACAATGGGGGGCTGGTTAGATACCTAAGGGTGCCTTAAAGAGCCCCTTGTTCACACTAAAGACTGGTTGAATAATGCCTTGAATCTTTTCTATAAAAAGAGGCCATGGGTGCACTATATTTTCAAGGAATTCATTTGTATTGTTATGCTTCCTATATTCTCTTGGAGGATCCTCTTTCCTCATCGAGATCATACAAGCACCATTTCATTTATCCATTCACATCACCTTTTGAGTGAATTAGCTTTGGATTTATTCACCATTTCCTTTTAGTTTTCTTCTTGTAAGAAGAGCTCAATCTTTGGGGGTTCAAGAGCCCTCTCTTGGAGGAAGAGGGGACCCATAAGTCCCCCTTTCTCTTTGGTGTTTTCCCACTAATACAACTTATCCATTGGTGGCATGCATGTTTTTTATTTTTTGTTCTATTTCCCTAATGCACTCTAGTTTTGTTTCTTTCATTGTCGTTAGTTTAATTCTTTGTTTATTTCTTATGCTTGATGCTTTATAACTCTTGCATTCACTGCTATCTTTTCCAGCTAACCCAAAAGGACTTGTAAGCGTCCTTATTTTTTTCATTTAGGTGATGAAAGGGACGCAACAATTATTATGTTACTTTTATTAATGATGCAACTAGAAAAACTTGGGTTTATTGCATTCGAAAAAAATATGATGCTTTTGATACTTTTAAGAAATGGAAAGCTTTGGTTGAGAATCAGATAGGAAAAAGGTTGAAGTGTCTCAGGTCAAAAAATGGAGGTGAATATTGCAGGAAGGAGTTTGATGATTATTGTTTGTACCATGGGATTCATATAGAGAAGATAGTTCCAAGAACACCACAAGAAAATGGTCTATGAGAAAGGATGAATAAGACAGTCATGGAGCCCGCAAGGAGTATGAGATTGCATGTTGGTTTTCCCTTACAGTTCTAGGAAGATGTTGTAGACATTGTTGTTTACCTATTAAATAGAGGACCTTCAAGCTCTTTGGATGGTGTAATTCCAGAGGAGGCATGGACAAGTAAAAAGGTAAACTATTCTTTTTTGAAGACATTTGGTTGTGAAGTATTTGTCCATATTGATAAAGAAAATAGAACAAAACTTAAGGAAAAATCTAAGAAGTGTACCTTTATTGGATACAGTGTTAATGATTTTGGTTATCACTTATGGGATTATGAAAATCACAAAATCATTAGGAGTAGAGATATCATATTCAATGAGAAGGTCATGTACAAAGATCAGCTGCAGGGAAAGATACAAGAAAAAGAAAAACCAGAATACATAGTGCTTGATGAGACCACTGAAAAAGAAATTCCAAAGGAACCAGAAAATAAAAATGCACAACAATAGGAGAAACATGTACCTCAAACTCCTGTAAGTGCTGCTAGAATATCTACCAGGCTAAGTTGACCCCCTGAACGATACTCTCCTTCATTGTATTATTTATTGTTGAATGATTATGGTGAACTAGAATGTTATAAAGAGGTAATGTAGGTAGACACCAAAAAGAAGTGGGAGCAAGGAATGAAAGAGGAAATTGATTCCCTAGTAAATAAATAGACTTGGGATTTGGTTCAGTTTTCTATAGGAAAAAGATCATTGCAGAATAAATGGGTTTACAAGTTGAAGGAAGAAGATGGAGGAAAAATGCAGTACAAGGCTAGACTTGTTGTAAACGGGTTTGTACAAAAGAAAGGTATAGATTTTAATGAAATATTTTCTCCTATTGTTAATATGACTTCAATTAGGACTATTTTAAGTGTTGTGGCGGTAGAATATTTACATCTTGAACAATTAGATGTAAAAACAACTTTTCTCCATGGGGATTTGGAGGAAGAGATTTATATGCAACAACCACATGGGTATGAGGTCAAAGGGAAGGATAATTTGTTATGAAGGTTGAAGAAGAGCTTGTATGGCCTAAAGCAAGCTCCAAGGAAGTGGTATTTGAAGTTTGACAGGTTTATGACAGAAAACGGTTATAGTAGATGTCATTATGATCATTGTGTTTATTTTAAAAGGATAGAAAATGGAATCTATATTATATTGCTATTGTATGTAGATGACATGCTTGTTGCATCATCTAATATGCATGACATAAATGTGCTCGAGAATAAATTATCTAATTCATTTGTGATGAAGGATTTGGGTGATGCAAAGAAAATCCTTGGTATGAGAATAACAAGAGATATGGAAAATTGAAAATTGACATTGTCTCAAGCTAAGTACATAGAGAAGGTGTTGGAGAGGTTTAGAATGAAGAACGTAAAACCAGTTAGTACACCTTTGGCCAACCATTGTTACGAGGAAAATATCTCTATGGCATGGAGTAAACCACAACATACAGAAATCAACTCTAATCTCAATTATGCTATATAAAAAAATATGCTAACAAGACAAGATAAAGAGCCTACCTCGTTCAGACGTTCAATGAAGTCCATCATTGAGCACTAGACCCAAATAAATACACCTGCAACTTGTCGTCAACAACCAAGAAATGCAAGAATATAGTGATAACATATAAAGTTATCACATTCAAAAGCATAATCCATCAATATTCATAACAAATACACCCATGGAATAATAATTCAAATATCCGCAAGACATTAATTGGAAGAGAAAATAGTATTTCTATTTAAATGTAATCAGCAAAATTGTATGAATAGAAAACTTGTGTGTCGACACGGTTCAAAACCGAGAAACTAAGTCCCTTCCAGCTAGGCCTCCACCACTTCAATCCTCCACTAAAGGCAATCTCATATAAGAGAGACAATGAGGTTCTCAATCAAGTAGCGAAGAGATTGGGGGCTGAACAATGTGTTCATAAAAGGATAAAGGGATGCAGACTCAATATGAAGTGAATAATTTATCCAGAGTAACTTTGATCTCAAAGTTGAATTCTTCTCATCTTTTCCACAGCTTGGATATGGCCCATTTATAGCCTTCAAATGGAACTGAAAGGCAGAGTCAGAATGTTTCCAGTATATGGAAGGTCAAGGATCATGCATCTCGTGACGTGACATGGAAACCCAACACTATTTTTTAATTTTGGGCACAAAAACCAATGTACACGGGCTGTAATGGTGCAACCTGTGTATATGCATGCTTTGTAATAGTTAGGGTGCGTATATTTGGAAAAATATTATTTTTAGCTTTGGGAACTACAAAAAGGGACTTCAAGTCTGCATAGGGAAATGGAAAAAGGCCTTCTTTACATAGGGTTAGGAAAATATTGCTATAAAATATGCCCCCTAATGTGTGAGGTTAGAGGAGTATCTGCGATGGACGAAATACATTATAATACCCAGAAGTGGAGTAACGGGGATCCAGCTGGACGAACTAGTTTCTCATGAGAATATTACAATCTTCACTGATCCAGGTGGATATCGGTGGCCACCCACCTGTTCCAGCTGGCTCAAAACAACTTTCTGGCACTTTTGGTAATTTACTATTTTTAGCAGTTTTTCGGGTCCTGAACTTCTAGAGCCATTTTGAGGCCCTAAACGATGTTTTTTTGGGTATGTGGCGGTTGCAAAATTTCATAATGAAAATTTGGGCAACTACTGTAGTCCTCAGATAGATCTTTCCAATGGGCTATCGTATGCCTAAAACAGAGATCGTATGCAAAAGTTACGGCCCCGGGAAGTTGATGTACTAACTTACCCAAACAAGGCCCACATGACTTTTGGCGCTTCATCTCCCAGGGTTAGGTTTTTGGATGTTTATGGTTTTTGAAACTCCTATTTATTGTAAAAAGGCCTTCAGAGCCTCATTGTAATCATCTTCTTTCGAATGAGCATAGTCTTCACATCTCTTCTCAGAGATAAGCCACCACCATAAAAGAAAGATGACGGGACAGGAGATCCTCTCAAACTATTGATTGAGGAAGCCCTCATGCAACAGAGCAACAAGATGATGGATAGTTTCACGCATATCCTTCAGCAACTACCAATAGGTGACACATCTTCTTCAAGCAGAGGCATCGCCCCCTTCAAGGTACAAATAAAATTCGATATTCCTATATTTGAAGGTCAGATAGATGCAGATGTTGTAGACAAGTGGTTGAATCTACTAGAAGGGTATTTTTCTTTCCATAACTTTTCAAATAGAGAAAATATTACTTTTGTTCTCCTCAAAGTCATTCCCCATGTCAAAGATTGGTGGGAAACTTTCTGTGAGAAAGAGGAAACAGAGGAACCCTCATTATTTACAGTCACTACCACCTGGGAATTCTTTAGGGATTCTATTAAGGAACAATACTACCCTGTTGGAAGTTATGATGACTTGTATACAAAATGGATCACACTACGACAAGAAAAAGACCAAGCAGTGCCAGATTTCACAAACATCTTCCATACCTTGCACACCAAGATTGATATCAAATATTTAGAGTGGCATCTGGTGCTCAAGTATCGTGGTGCTTTGCATAGATGCATCTAGACCGAAATGGAATTTCTAGACATCTCATCCTTGGGTGCATCCTACTGATATACCATCAAAATCGATTAGAAGCTTAAACAAAAGATGCAACAATTTGGGTTGGGGAACCCCTCACAAAAAAATCCAGGAAAGGGCGGCCCCAACCCACAGAACAAAGGACAGAGAAAAAATGGGCAATATCAGGACAAGCAGTCCAAGCCGCAAGCAAAGAAGGACACCAAAAAGATAAAGAAAGATACCGAGAAGTGGTGCGACTTCCATAAGAGCCCTTGGCATAACACTATTGACTGCCACTCAAAGCAGTCGCTGGTGGCCGAAGTGAAAGCCTCTGAATCAGATGTGGGTTCTGACTCTGAGTCAGAACCATAAAGGGGAAGATGGATCATTGATGTGGAACACTGTGCCACCATTGCTACCACCAAGCTCCAACATGGTGAACCAGACGAGCCAGAAGAAGGAGAGCTCCTCTTCCATTCACAGATGTGGGTAAAAGGCACCCCACTGCACTTCATCATTGATAGCGGTAGCGAGAAGAACCTCATCTCAGTAGAGGTCATCAAGCGGATGGCCCTACCGACAATGTCGCACCCACAACCCTACACCATTGGATGGCTCCACCAAGGAAGCGATCTCCGCGTCATCCAACAGTGTCGACTAATGTATGACATCAAGCCCTTCAAAGATGAGGTATTGTGTGATGTTTCTCCTCTCGAAGTTTGTGATGTTATTTTGGGCCAACCTTATTTATGGAAACGTCATGCTGTATATGAGTCTAGGCCTCATAGTGTTATTATTACTTTGAACAGGAAATTGTATAGGATACCTGAGGCTGTCCCACCTCGTGCTATTTCCTTGATCTCTGCTAAGAAATGTAGGAAGGTCATCTCTCAGACAAGGAAGTTTGTATTCTTCATGATTCACTCTCAGAATGAGCGAAAGATCACAGCCACATCCAGGGTCTCTGCGACTGACCTCTCCACACAGAAGAAGAAAGTAGATAAGGTCATGGAATAATACTTGGATATCTTCTCCTCACCTACCAGGGTACCTCTACACTGCCAGGTTAAGCACACCATCGATCTAACCCTCGGTGCATCGCTGCCCAATGGGCCAGTCTCTCGCTGCTCTCTGTTAGAGAATGAGGAGATCAAGTGATAGATCCAAGAACTGCTCCATAAGGGGCACATTCGTCCCAGCTCATCACCTTGTGAGATCCCAATCATGATGGTACAGAAGAAAGATGCAACTTGGTGACTCTGCATTGATTACTGAGCTCTGAATAAAATCACATTCAGAAACCGGTACCTGATTCCCCAAATCGACGACCTCCTTGATCAACTCACGATGGCCAAATACTTTAATAAGATTGATCTGAAGTCTGGCTACCACCAGGTCCTGATAGAACAAATAGATGTATGGAAGACTTACTTCAAGTCAAAGGAAGGCCTTTTTGAATGGTTGGTCATGCCCTTTGGTTTGAAAAATACTCCAACCACTTTCATGAGGATGATGGATGATATTTGGTGACCATTCACCAATACTTTTGTAGTGGTGTATCTGGATGAAATTGTCATTTACAACAAGACTTGAGCCGAGCACTTGCATCATATTCAACAGGTTCTGCACACCCTACGGGAGCACAAGCTATACGCCAACTTGGAAAAATTCTCCTTCGGCATGGACAAGGTCCATTACCTAGGCTACGTCATTGATCAACATAGCGTACATGTGGACCCAGCCAAGATCCAAGTCATCTGTGACTGGTCAGCCCCAACGACTCTCACTGAGCTTCAGAGCTTCTTGGGCCTTGCCAATTTCTACCATAGTTTCATGTTGGGATTCTCCCATATTGCATGGGCCCTCAGCCCAATAACTAGGCGTGGTGGTAAGGAAAATTTTACATGGGGTAGGTCCCAAAAACAAGCTTTTGATGATTTGAAGCAACGCTTGTGGTCAGCCCCAGTACTTTCGCTACCAGACCTACAACATCCCTTTGAGATCGAGATAGATGCTTCAGACTATGTCGTGGGTGCCGTTCTCACTCAGCATGGCCACCCTGTGGCCTATCATAGTGAGACACTATCAGATGCTTTCCATAAGTAGCCTACTTATGGTCGTTCTGGGAAGCCCACTACAGTCGGGTGGAAAGACACTTCGTCGTCGAAAAGACAGTGGCGATGCTACAAAAACATTTCTACTAGTTGAAACTTCGACAAGAGGTCAGCAAGTATATCAGGTCTTGCACTACCTACGCTATTTCCAAACTGACCACTAAGAAATAGGGCCTATACACCTCTCTTCCTACCCTTGATAGGCCATGGGAATCCATCTCAATGGACTACATGTCGGGCCTCCCATCCACAAAACAGGGAAATTATTGTGTTTTTGTGGTTGTTGAGCGCTTTTCCAAGATGGCGATTCTGGTTGCCTGCAAGAAGAGCATCACAACAGAAGCCACTGCCAAGCTCCTCTTTGAATGAGTCTGGGTACATTTTGGAATCCCACAAACCATTGTCGTAGATCAGGACACTCAATTTCTCAGCACATTCTAGTTGAGCCTCTGGTCATTGCTGGATACCAAGCTCACCAAATCCATGGCCTTCCACCCCCAGACAGATGGAAAAACCGAAGTCATAAATCAAATGATTATGCATATCCTGTGCATGTATAATTCCAAGCACCCTCACACATGGGATGAGAGTCTTCCTTATGTACAACATATCTACAACCAAGACCTGCATAGCTCAATCAGCCACAGCCCCTTTCAGGTAGGGATGGGATTCCAACCATTGGGTCCCATAGATGTTGCACTTCCCCTTGCGGTCTCCTCGACCGACTCCTCTCCTTCTCCAACTGAGGCTGACAAAGACACCCAGTTCTTTGAGAGGATTCAACACATTCGCCAACAGGTTTAGGATATCCTACAGACATCCAATGACAAGTACAAGAAGCACCATGATCAACATCGAGTGCCACATATGTTTCAGGTGGGCAACAAAGTTTGGTTACACTTGTAGAAAGAATGCCTTACAGGACCCCATTGGAATCTTTGCCCACTCTGTTCTGGGCCATACACCATCACCAAGGCTGTGGGGGATAATGCGTTTGAGCTCAACATTCCTCCTTTCCTTGGCTTGCACCCAATGCTCAACGTGGACCTCCTTCGGCCTTATTTCCCACCATTATTGGACAACTTAGACGTAGCAGAACAACTGACACCAACAGAGCTCAACCCCGACTACATACAACAGGCATCTAGTGATCAAATTGTGGACACACAGATCAAGGGAACTCGACAACAAAGGATCCAGCCTTATCGAGTCGTCAAAGCCGGGCAACTCTTGCACCAAGGAAAGTGGCTCACCCAGGGCCAAATTCAGTAGAAATTTCCTCATCTGATGGGGGAAATCAACGCAATGGAGACCATTTCTTCCTAAGGAGGGAGGATTGATCCAGGTGGATATTGGTGGCCACCCACCTATTCCATCTGGCTCAAAACAACTTTCTGGTAATTTTGGTAATTTACTATTTTTAGCAGTTTTTCAGGTCCTGAACTTCCGGAGCCGTTTTGAGGCCCCAAACGATGTTTTTTTTGGGTATGTTGCGGTTGCAAACTTTCATCATGAAATTTTGGGCAACTCCTATAGTCCTCATAGATATTTCCAATGGGCTATCGTACACCTAAAACATAGATCATATGAAAAAGTTACGACCCCGGGAAGTTGATGTAGTAACTTATCCAAACAGGGCGCACATGACTTTTGGTGCTTCATTTCCCAGGGTTAGGTTTTTGGATGTTTAGGGTTTTTGAAACTCCTGCTTATTGTAAAATGACTTCAGAGCCTGATTGTAATCATCTTCTGGCAAATGAGCGCAGCCATCACATCTCTTCTCATAGATAAGATGCCACCATTCCAGCAAGCTTGTTTTCCGTTGCATTTTACAGTTTCAGCTTATTTCCTTATTGAATAGAAAACCGATTTTACTGTATCTCTGTTATTCTGTGTTAAGCATATGTTAATAATATGTAGTCATTTCATTCTGCTCATAAAATATTGATCAGTGGTATCAGAGCGGTCTTCTCCTTGTCGCCTTAATGCATGTCCCCAATGAGGTTGGAGTACAAAGATTTCGGTCTCAAGCTTGTTTCTCTTGAGGAAAAAAGCTCTCGCACGCCCAAGTGACCTCTCATGGTAGGAGAAAATAAATATGATGGGATAGAAGATCCTTACAAACTGTTGATTGAGGAAGCCCTCATGCAATAGAGGAACAAGATGATGGATAGTTTCACGCAAATCCTTTAGTGTCTACCAACAGGCGACGAATCTTCTTTGAGTGGAGGCACCGCCCCCTTCAAGGTACAAATAAACTTAGATATTCCTATATTTGAAGGTCAGATAGACGCAGATGTTGTAGACAAGTGGTTGAATCTACTAGAAGGGTATTTTTCTTTCCATAACTTTTAAAATAGAGAAAAGATTACTTTTACGCTCCTCAAAGTCGTTCCCCATGTCAAAGATTGGAGGGAAACTTTCTGTGAGCAAAAGGAAACAAAGGAACCCTCATTATTTAATGTCACGACCACCTGGGAATTTTTCAGGGATGCTATTAAAGAACAATACTACCCTGTCGGAAGTAATGATGAATTGTATACAAAACGGGCCACACTGCGGCAAGAAAGAGACCAAGCAGTGCCAGATTTCATAAGTATCTTCCATACCTTGCACACCAAGATGGGTATCAAAGATTCAGAGCAGAATCTGGTGCTCAAGTATCATGGTGCTCTACATAGATGCATCCAGACTGAAATGGAATTTCTGGACATCTCATCCTTGGGTGCAGCCTACCGATATTCCGTCAAAATCGAGCATAATCTCAAACAAAAGACGTGAAAATTTGGGCCAGGGAACCCTTCACAAAAAAATCCAAGAAATCCCCCAACCCATAGAAAAAAGGATAGAGAAAAGATGGATAGTATCAAGAAAACCAGTCCAAGCTGCAAGAAAAGAATTTCACCAGAAAGACAAAGAAAGATACCAGGAAGTGATGTGACTTCCATAAGAACCCTTAGCATAACACTGTTGACTGCCACTCAAAGAAGTCGCTAGTAGACGAAGTGAAAGCCTCTTAATCAGATGTGGGTTCTGACTCTATGTCAGAAATAAAAAGGGGAAGACGACTCATTGACACAGAACCTAGTGCCACCGTTGCTACCACCAAGCTCCAACATGGTGAACTAGATGAGCCAAAAGAAGGAGAACACCTCTTCCATTCAAAGATGTGGGTAAAAGGAACCCCACTGCACTTGATCATTGATAGTGGTAGCCAGAAGAACCTCATCTCAGCAGAGGTCATCAAGCATCTAGGCCTATCGATAATGTCGCACCCATAACCCTACACAATTTTATGGCTCTGCCAAGGAAGCGATCTCCGCGTTAGCAAACAGTGTCGACTGACGTACGAAATCAAGCCCTTCAAAGATGAGGTATTGTGTGATATTTCTCCTCTCAAAGTTTGTGATGTTCTTTTGGGCCAACCTTATTTATGGAAACGTCATGTTGTATATGAGTCCAGGCCTCGTAGTGTTATTATTACTTTGAATAGGAAATTGTACAGGATACCCGAGGTTGTCCCACCTAGTGCTATTTCCTTGATCTCTGCTAAGAAATGCAGGAAGGTCATCTCTCAGACGGGGAAGTTTGTATTCTTCATGATTCTCTCTCAGAATGAGAGAAAGATCACAACCACATCCAGGGTCTCTGTGACTGACCTCTCCACATAGCAGAAGCAAGTAGATAAGGTCATCGAAGAATACTTGGATATCTTCTCCTCACCTACTGGGGTGCCTCTACACTGCCAGGTCAAGAACCCCATTGATTTGACACCCAGTGCATCACTACCCAATGGGCCAGTCTATCCCGACTCTCTGTTAGAGAATGATGAGATCAAGTGACAAATGCAAGAAATGATCCACAAGGGGCACATTCGTCCCAGCTCATCACCTTGCAGGATCCCAATCATGTTGGTACAGAAGAAAGATGGAACTTGGCGACTCTGCATTGATTACCGGGATCTAAATAAAATCACAGTCAGAAACTGGTACCCGGTTCCTCGAATCGATGACCTCCTTGATCAACTCACGGTGGCCAAATACTTCAGTAAGATTGATCTGAACTTTGGCAACCACCAGGTCCCGATAGAATATATAGATGTATGGAAGACTGCCTTCAAGTCAAAGGAAGGCCTTTTTGAATGGTTGGTCATGCCCTTTGGTTTGACAAATGCTCCAGCCAATTTCATGAGGATGATGGAAGATATTATGCGACCATTCACCAATACTTTTGTAGTGATGTATCTAGATGAAATTGTCATTTACAACAAGACTTGGGCCGAGCACTTGCATCATATTCAACAGGTTCTACACACCCTGCGGTAGTACAAGCTATACGCCAACTTGAAAAAATTCTCCTTCCGCATGGACAGGGTCCATTACTTGGGCTACGTCATTGATCAACATGGAGTGCATGTGGACCCAGCCAAGATCCAAGTCATTTGTGACTGGTCATCCCCAACCACACTCCCTAAGCTTCGGAGCTTCTTGGGCCTTGCTAATTTCTACTGCAGGTTCATGTTGGGATTCTCCCATATTGCATGGGCCCTTAGCGAAATAACCAAGGATGGTGGTAAGGAAAAATTTGTGTGGGGCCGGTCCCAACAACAAGCGTTCGATGATTTGAAGCAGCGCTTGTGCTCAACCCCAGTACTTTCGCTACCAGACCTGCAACATCCCTTTGAGATTGAAACATATGCTTCAGACTATGCCATGGGTGCCATTCTCACTCAACACGGCCACCCCGTGGCTTATCATAGTGAGACACTATCAAATGTTGTCCGGTACCATACTTACGACAAAGAAATGTACTCCATTGTGCAAGCCTTCCGCCAGTGGAGGCATTACATTCTTGGGAAGGAGACAGTCATCCACACTGATCACAAGCCACTATAGTTCATGCAGACACAAGGAAAATTGTAGAATGACCACCATCAAAAGTGGTCCACATACTTGCAGCAATTCCACCTCCACATCAAGTATAAAACAGGAAGCAGAAACCACTTCACTGATTGCCTCAGTAGACCACCAGTCGTGACACTCACCATAGTACTAGACTCTTGTGGCCATGAGACCTCTGGATGGCCCCAACTCTATGAGGAAGACCTGGACTTCACCCCCACCTACCAAATGTTGGGTGCAAAGGCATTTGTCGATAATTTCCATCTTCAGGATGGGTTGTTGTGTTGTCTGGGCCATATCTGTGTTCCATCATGCAAGTGAGCGAAGTTGATCTGGGAAGCCCACTACAGTTGGGTGGTAGGAAACTTCATCATCGAAAATATAGTGGCGATGCTACAAAAACATTTCTACTAGTCGAAACTTCGATAAGAGGTCAACAAGTATATCAGGTCTTGCACTCCCTGCACTATTGCCAGACCAACCACTAAAAAACAGGGCCTATACACCCCTCTTCCTATGCCTGATAGGCCATGGGAATCAATCTCAATGCACTACATGTCAGGCCTCATGTCCACCAAGCGGGGAAATGATTGTGTTTTTGTGGTTGTTGATCGCTTTTCCAAGATGGTGATTCTGGTTGCCTGCAAGAAGAGGATCACAACAAAATCCACTGCCAAGCTCTTCTTTGAATGAGTATGGGTACATTTTGGAATCATACAAACCATTGTCTTAGATCAAGACAGTTGATTTCTCATCACATTCTGGTCGAGCCTCTAGTCATTGCTGGACACCAAGCTCACCAAATCCATGGCCTTCCACCCCCAGACAGATGGAAAAATCGAGGTCATAAATCGAATGATTGTGCATATCTTGCGCATGTATAATTCTAAGCACCCTTGCACATGGGATGAGAGTCTTCCCTATGTCCAACATGGATACAATCGAGCCCTGCATAGCTCAACTAGCCACAGCCCCTTTCAGGTAGGGATTGGATTCCAACCATTGGGTCCCATAGATGTTGCACTTCCCCTTGCAGTCTCCTTGAACGACTCCTCTCCTTCTCCAAATGAGGCTGACAAAGACACCCAGTTCTTTGAGAGGATTCAACACATCCACCAATAGGTTCAGGATATCCTACAGAAGTCCAATGACAAGTACAAGGAATGCCATGATCAACATCGGGTGCCACATAAGTTTCAGGTGGGCAACAAAGTTTGGTTGCACTTGCAAAAAGAACGCCTTACACAACCCCATAGGAAGCTTCACCCTCTCCATTATGGGCCATACACCATCACTAAGGCTATGGGGGATAATGAGTTTGAGCTCAACATTCCTCCTTTCCTTGTCCTGCACCCAGTGTTCAACGCAGACCTCCTTCAACCTTATTTCCCACCATTATTGGACACCTTAGACGTAGCAGAACAACTGACACCAATAGAGCTCAACCCCGAATACATACAATAGGTGTCTAGTGATAAAATTGTGGACACAAAGATCAAGGGAACTTGACAACAAATAATCCATCTTTATCGAGTCGTCAAAGCCGAGTAGCTCCTGCACCAAGGCAAGTGGCTCACCCGGGGCCAAATTCAGCAGAAATTTCCTCATCTGATGGGGGAACTCAATGCAATGGAGACCATTTCTTCCTAAGGAGGGAGGATTGATCCAGGTGGATATCAGTGGCCACCCACCTGTTCTAGCTGGCTCAAAACAACTTTCTGGCAATTCTGGTAATTTACTATTTTTAGCAGTTTTTTGGGTCCTGAACTTCTGGAGCCATTTTGAGGCCCTAAACGATGTTTTTTTGGGGTATTTTGTGGTCAAAAATTTTCATTGTGAAATTTTGGTCAACTGTTGTAGTCCTCATATAGATCTTTCCAATGGGCTATCATATTCCTAAAACAAAGATCGTATGCAAAAGTTACGACTCCGGGAAGTTGATGTACTAACTTACCCAAACAGGGCCCACATGGCTTTTGGTGCTTCATCTCCGAGGGTTAGGTTTTTGGATGTTTAGGGTTTTTGAATCTCCTATTTATTGTAAAAATGCCTTCAGATCCTCATTGTAATCATCCTCTTGTGAATGAGCACAATCGTCACATCTCTTCTCAGAGATAAGCTGCCACCATTCCAACAAGCTTGTTTTCCGCTACATTTTACATTTTCAGCTTATTTCCTTATTGAATAGAAAACTAGTTTTACTATATCTCTGTTATTCTATGTTAAGAATCTATTAATAATATGTATTCATTTCATTCTACTCATAAAATTTGGATCAGTGGTATCAGAGAGGTCTTCTCGTTGTCATCTTAATGCATGTCCCCAACGAGGTAGGAGTACAAAGATTTGGGTCTCGAACTTGTTTCTCTTGAGGACAAAATCTCTCACACACCCAAGCGACCTCCCATGGTAGGAGAAAAGAAAGATGATGGGATGGGAGATCCTTTCAAACTATTAATTGAGGAATCCCTCACACAACAGAGGAACAATATGATGGATAGTTTCGCGCAAATCCTTCGGCGGCTACCAACAGGCGACGCATCTTCTTCGAGCGGAGGCGCCGCCCCCTTCAAGGTACAAATAAACTTTGATATTCCTATATTTTAAGGTCATATAGACGCAAATTTTGTAGACAAGTGGTTGAATCTACTAGAAGGGTGTTTTTCTGTCCATAACTTTTCAAATAGAGAAAAGATTACTTTTTCACTCCTCAAAGTCGTTCCCCATGTCAAAGATTGGTGGGAAACTTTTTGTGAGCAAAAGGAAACAGAGGAACCCTCATTATTTACAGTCATGACCATCTGGGAATGCTTCAGGGATGCTATTAAGGAACAATACTGCCCTGTCGGAAGTTATGATGACTTGTATACAAAATGGACCACACTGTGGCAAGAAAGAGACCAAGCAGTGCCATATTTCACAAATATCTTCCATACCTTGCGCACCAAGATGGGTATCAAATATTCGGAGTGGAATTTGGTGCTCAAGTATCACGATGCTTTTCATAGATGCATCCAGACCAAAATGGAATTTTTGGACATCTCATCCTTGGGCACGACCTACCAATATGCCGTCAAAATCGAGCAGAAGCTCAAACAAAAGACGCAAGAATTTGGGCTGGGGAACCCCTCACAAAAAAATCCAGGAAAGGGTGGCCCCAACCCACAAAACAAAGGACAGAGAAAAGATGGATAGTATCAGGATAACTAGTCCAAGACACAAGCAAAGAAGGACACCGGAAAGACAAAGAAATATACTGGGAAGTGGTGCGACTTCCATAAGAGCCTTGGCATAATATTGTTGACTGTCGCTCAAAGCAGTCGCTAGTGGCCGAAGTGAAAGCCTCTAAATCAGATGCGGGTTCAGACTTTGAGTCAGAACTAGAAAGGGGAAGACGGATCATTGACACAGAAACCTGTGCCAATGTTGCTACCACCAAGCTCCAACATGGTGAACTAGACGAGCCAGAAGAAGGAGAGCTCCTCTTCCATTCACAAATGTGGGTAAAAGGAACCCCACTACACTTCATCGTTGATAGTGGTAGCCAGAAGAAACTCATCTCAGTAGAGGTCATCAAGCAGTTGGCCTTGCCGACAATGCTGCATCCATAAGCTTACACCATTAGATGGCTTCTCCAAGGAAGCGATCTCCATGTTAGCGAACAGTGTCGACTGATGTATGACATCAAGCCCTTCAAAGACAAGGTATTGTTTGATGTTTCTCCTCTCGAAGTTTGTGATGTTATTTTGGGCCAACCTTATTTATGCAAATGTCATGTTGTGTATGAGTCTAGACCTCATAGTGTTTCTATTACTTTGAACAGGAAATTGTACAGGATACCCGAGGCTGTCCCACCTAGTGCTATTTCCTTCATCTCTGCTAAGCAATGCAGGAAGGTCATCTCTCAGATGGGGAAGTTTGTATTCTTCATGATTCGCTCTCAGAATGAGAAAAAGATCACAACCATAGCCAGGGTCTCTGTGACTAACCTCTCCACACAGCATAAGAAAGTAGATAAGGGGTTGGAAGAATACTCATATATCTTCTCCTCACCTACCAGGGTACCTCTACACTGCCAGGTCAAGCACCCCATCGATATGACCCCTGATGCACCACTGCCCAATGGGCCAGTCTATCACCACTCTTTGTAAGAGAATGAGGAGATCAAGAGATAGATCCAAGAACTTCCCCACAAGGGGCACATTCATCCCAGCTCATCACCTTGCGGGAGCCCAATCGTGCTAGTACAGAAGAAAGATGGAACCTGGTGACTCTGCATTGATTATCGGGATCTGAATAAAATCACAGTAAAAAATCGATACCCGATTCTTCGAATCGATGACCTCCTTGATCAACTCACGGGGGACAAATACTTCAATAAGATTGATATGAAGTCTGGCTACCACCAGGTCCTGATAGAACAGACAGATGTATGGAATACAACCTTAAAGTCAAAGGAATACCTTTTTGAAAGGTTGGTCATGCCCTTTGGTTTGACAAATGCTCCAACCACTTTCATGAGGATGATGGACGATATCTTGTGACCATTCACCAATACTTTTGTAGTGGTGTATCTGGATGAAATTCACATTTACAAAAAGACTTGGGCCAAGCACTTGCAACATATTCAACAGGTTCTGCACACCCTATGGCAACACAAGCTATACAACAACTTGGAAAAATTCTCCTTTGGCATGGACAGGGTCCATTACCTGGGCTACATTGTTGATCAACATGGCATACATGTGGACCCAGCCAAGATCCAAGTCATCCGTGACTGGTCATCCCCAACCACACTCATTGAGCTTTGGAGCTTCTTGGGCCTTGCCAATTTCTACCACCAGTTTTTGTCGGGATTCTCCCATATTGCATGGGCCCTTAGACAAATAACCAGGGGTGGTGGTAAGGAAAAATTTGCGTGGGGCCAGTCCCAACAAAAAAAATTCGATGATTTGAAGCAGCACTTGTGCTTAGCCTCGGTACTTTCACTACCATACCTGCAACATCCCTTTGATATCGAGACAGATGCTTCAGACTATGTCGTGGGTGTCTTTCTCACTCAGCCCAGCCACCCCGTGGCCTATCATAGTGAGACACTATCAGATGTTGTCCGTAAGTACCCTACCTATGACAAAGAAATGTACTCCAATGTGCAAGCCTGATGCTAGTGGAGACATTAGATTATTGGGAAGGAGACAGTCATCCAAACTGATCATAATCCACTACAGTTCATGCAGACACAAGAAAAATTGGAGAATGACTGCCATCAAAAGTGGTCCACATACTTGCAACAATTCCACCTCCACATCAAGTATAAAACAGGAAGCATCAACCACGTCATCGATTGCCTCAGCAGACCACTAGTCGCAGCACTCACCACAGTGCTAGACTCTTGCAGCCATGAGACCTATGGATGGCCCCAACTTTATGAGGCAGACCTGGACTTCGCCCCCACCTACCAAATGTTGGGTGCAAAGGCAGTTGTATATATTTTCCATCTTCAAGATGGGTTGTTGTGTCGTATGGGCCATATCTATGTTCCATCAAGAGAGTGAGCGAAGCTGATCTGGGAAGCCCACTACATTCAGGTGGCAGGACACTTCGACATCGAAAATACAGTGGCGATGCTACATAAACATTTCTACTGGCCGAAACTTCGACAAGAGGTCAACAAGTATATTAGGTCTTGCACTGCCTACACTATTGCCAAACCGACCACTAAGAAATAGGGCCTATACACCCCTCTTCCTACTCCTAACAGGCCATGGGAATCCATCTCAATGGACTACATGTCGGGCCTCCCATCCACCAAGATGGGAAATGACTGTGTTTTTGTGGTTGTTGATTTCTTTTCCATGATGGTGATTTTGGTTGCCTGCAAGAAGAGAATCACAATAGAATCCACTTCCAAACTCTTCTTTGAATGAGTCTGGGTACATTTTGGAATCCCAGAAACGATTGTCTCAGATCGGGACATTCGATTTCTTAGCACATTCTGGTCAAGCCTCTGGTCATTGTTGGACACCAATCTCACCAAATCCACAACCTTCCACCCCGAGACAGATGGCCAAATCGAGGTCATAAATCAAATGATTGTGCATATCCTGTGCATGTATAATTCCAAGAACCCTTTCACATAGGATGAGAGTCTTCCCTATGTCCAACATAGCTACAAATGAGCCCTGCATAGCTCAACTGGCCACAACCCCTTTCAAGTAGGTATGGGATTCCAACCATTGGCTCTGATAGATGTTGCACTTCCCCTTGTAGTCTCCTCAGTCGACTCCTCTCCTCCAACTGAGGCTGACAAAGCCACCCAGTTCATTGAGAGGATTCAACACATCCGTCAATAGGTTAAGGATATCCTATAGAAGTACAATGACAATTACAGGAAGTGCCATGATCAACATCAAGTGCCACATATGTTTCAGGTGGGCATCAAAGTTTGGCTACACTTGCAGAAAGAATGCCTTATAGGACCCGATCATAAGCTTTTCCCACTCTGTTATGGGCCGTATACCATCACCAAGGATGTGGGGGATAATGTGTTTGAGCTCAACATTCCTCCTTTCCTTGGCCTACCAGAAGAACCTCATCTCAACAGAGGTCATCAAGTGGCTAGCCCTACCAACAATGCCACACCCATAACCCTACACCATTAGATGGCTCTGCGAAGGAAGCGATCTCCACGTCAGCCAACAGTGTCGACTGACATACGACATCAAGCCCTTCAAAGATGAGGTATTGTGTGATGTTTCTCCTCTCAAATTTTGTGATGTTATTTTGGGCCAACCTTATTTATAGAAACATCATGCTGTATATGAGTCTAGGCCACGTAGTGTTATTATTACTTTGAACAGGAAATTGTACAGGATACCTGAGGCTATCCCACACCTAGTGTTATTTCCTTGATCTCTGCTAAGAAATGCAGGAAGGTCATCTCTGAGATGGGGAAGTTTCTATTCTTCGTGATTCACTCTCAGAATGAGGGAAATATCACATCCACATCCAGGGTCTCTGCGACCGACCTCTCCACATAGTAGAAGCAAGTAGATAAGGTTGTGGAAGAATACTTAGATATCTTCTCCTCACCTACCGGGCTACCTCTACACTGCCAGGTCAAGCACCCCATTGATTTGACTCCCGATGCACCATTGCCCAATGGGCCAGTCTATCGCCACTTTCTGTTAGAGAATGAGGATATCAAGCAATAGATCCAAGAACTACGCCACAAGGGGCACACTCATCCCAACTCATCACCTTGCGGGAGCCCAATTGTGTTGGTACAGAAGAAAGATGGAACTTGGCGACTCTTCATTGATTTTTGATCTCTAAATAAAATCACAGTCAGAAATCGATACCCAATTCCCCGAATCGACGACCTCATTGATCAACTCACGGGGGCCAAATACTTTAGTAAGATTGATTTGAATTCTAGCTACCACCAGGTCCCGATAGAACATAAAGATGTATGGAAGACCGCCTTCAAGTCAAAGGAAGGCCTTTTTGAATGGTTTGTCATGCCCTTTGGTTTGAAAAATTCTCCAGCCACTTTCATGAGGATGATGGAAGATATCCTGCGACCATTCACCAATACTTTTGTAGTGGTGTATCTAGATGACATTCTCATTTACAACAAGACTTGGGCCAAACACTTGCAGCATATTCAGCTGGTTCTGCACACCCTGCGGTAGCACAAGCTATACGCCAACTTGGAAAAATGCTCCTTCAGCATGGACAGGTTCCATTACCTGGGCTACATCATTGATCAAAATGGCGTACATGTGGACCCAACCAAGATCCAAGTCATTCGTGATTGTTCATCCCCAACCACACTCACTGAGCTTCAAAGCTTCTTGGTCCTTTCCAATTTCTACCATAGGTTCATGTTGGGATTCTCCCATATTGCATGGGCCCTCAGGAAAATAACCAGGGGTGGTCATAAGGAAAATTTGTGTGGGGCTGGTCGCAACAACAAGCATTCGATGATTTGAAGCAACGCTTGTGGTTAGCCCCAGTACTTTCGCTAACAGACCTGCAACATCCCTTTGAGATCGAGACATATACTTCAGACTATGTCGTGGTTACCGTTCTCACTCAGCACAGCCACCCCATGGCCTATCATAGTGAGACACTATCAGATGTTGTCTGTAAGTACCCTACTTATGACAAAGAAATGTACTCCATTGTGCAAGCCTAATGCCAGTGGAGACATTACGTTCTTAGGAAGGAGACAGTCATCCACACTGATCATATGCCACTGCAGTTCATGTAGACACCAGGAAAATTGCACAATGACCGCCATCAAAAGTGGTCTACATACTTGCAACAATTCCACCTCCACATCAAGTATAAAAAAAGAAGCACCAACCGTGTCGTTGATTGCCTCAGCATACCACTAGTCACGAAACTCACCACAATGCTAGACTCTTTCAGCCATGAGACCTATGGATGGACCCAACTCTATCAGGTAGACCGGGACTTCGCCCCCACCTACCAAATGTTGGGTTCAAAGGTAGTTATCGATAATTTCCATCTTCAAGATGGGTTGTTGTGTCATCTGGGCCATATATATGTTCCATCAAGCGAGTGAGATAAGTTGATCTGGGAAGCCCACTATAGTCATGTGGCAGGACACTTCGTCATCAAAAAGACAGTGGCGATGCTACATAAACATTTCTACTGGCTGAAACTTTGACAAGAGGTCAACAAGTATATCAAGTCTTGCACTGTCTGCACTATTGCCAAACCGACCACTAAGAAACAGGGCCTGTACACCCCTCTTCCTACTCCTGAAAGTCCACGGGAATCCATCTCAATGGACTACATGTCATCCCTCCCATCCGCAAAGTGGGGAAATGACTGTGTTTTTCTGGTTGTTGATCGCTTTTCTAAGATGGCGATTATGGTTGCCTGGAAGAAGAGAATCACAACAGAAGCCACTGCCAAGCTCTTATTTTAACGAGTCTAGGTACATTTTAGAATCACACAAACCATTGTCTCAGATCAAGACAGTCGATTTCTCAACACATTCTGGTCGAGCCTCTAGTCATTGCTGGACACCAAGCTCACCAAATCCACGACCTTCCACCTTGAGACAGATGGCCAAATCGAGCTTGTAAATCGAATGATTTTGCATATCCTATACATGTATAATTCCAAGCACCCTCGCAGAAGGGATGAGAGTCTTCCCTATGTCAAACATAGCTACAACCGAGCCCTGCATATCTCAACCGGCCACAACCCCTTTCAGGTAGGGTTGGGATTCCAGCCACTGGGTCCCATAGATGTTGCACTTCCCCTTGCGGTCTCCTCGGCCGAATCCTCTCCTAATCCAATTGAGGCTGACAAAGCCACCTGGTTCATTGAGAGGATTCATCACATCTTTCAACAGGTTCAGGATATCCTACAGAAGTCCAATGACAAGTACAAGTAGCGCCATGATCAACATCCGGTGCCACATAAGTTTCAGGTGGGTAACAAAGTTTGGTTTCACTTGCAGAAATAACGTCTTACAGGACCCCATCAAAAGCTTCACCCACTCCATTATGTCTCATACACCATCACCAAGGCTATGGGGGATAATGCGTTTGAGCTCAACATTCCTCCTTTCCTTGGTCTGCACCCAGTATTCAACGTGGACCTCCTTCGGCCTTATTTCCCACCATTCTTGGACACCTCAGACATAGAAGAACAATTGACACCAACAGATCTCAACCCCGAATGCATACAACAGGCATCCAGTGATCAAATTGTGAGCACAGAGATCAAGGGCACTCAACAACAAAGGATCCAGCTTTATCGAGTCGTCAAAGTCGGGCAGCTCTTGCACCAAGGAAAGTGGCTCACCCGGGGCCAAATTCAGCAAATTTTTTCTCATATGATGGGGGAACTCAATGCAATGGAGACCATTTCTTCCTAAGGAGGTAGAATTGATCCAAGTGGATATCGGTGGCCATTGACCTATTCCAGCTGGCTCAAAACAACTTTCTGGCAATTTTGGTAATTTACTATTTTTAGCAGTTTTTTGGGTCCTGGACTTCCGAAGCCGTTTTGAGGCCCTAAACGATGTTTTTTTGGGTATGTTGTAATTGAATATTCTCATCATGATTACTGTTGTAGTCCTCGGATAGATCTTTCCAATGGGCTATCGTACGCCTAAAACATAGATCGTATGCAAAAGTTACGACCCCGGGAAGTTGATGTACTAACTTACCCAAATAGGGCCCACATGACTTTTGGCGCTTCATCTCCCAGGGTTAGGTTTTTGGATGTTTAGGGTTTTTGAAAATCCTTTTTATTGTAAAAAGGCCTTCAGAGCCTCATTGTAACCATCTTCTTGAGAATGAGCGCAGTCATCACATCTCTTCTCAGAGATAAGCCGCCACCATTCTAGCAAGCTTGTTTTCCACTGCATTTTACAGTTTCGGCTTATTTCCTTATTGAATAGAAAACCAGTTTTACCGTATCTCTGTTACTCTGTGTTAAGCATCTGTTAATAATATGTAATTATTTCATTCTGCTCATAAAATTTGGATCATGCACTGACTTTACGCACATGGATGCCAATTTGAATTACACTCTAGATCCAGGTGAACATATACCAAACAGTTGTTCATGGCCATGAATAGGCAATACAAAGGTGGCTGCATGCCAAAGGTTGTCATAGTCACGAACAACACCCAGTAAAATCAGTCTCAAAATCAATCTGAAGATATTTGTATATGATGGAGTACCATATGATCTCCCATGATCACTGAATTCACATAGGTACTGGTCCAATTAAAGATAGAAACATATAAGGAAAGATGCTTCTATGACTTGATGTCTTCAAGTATTCTACACGATCTCCCAAAGGTGCAAGTATACATCATGTGAAAAAGGAGTTGAGGTCGAACACAATGAGACTTCATTTGATTACTGGTCATTAAGGTATACCGTTAACAAACACGAGACAACCTATCGATAATGAAAGTAGGTATCAAGGCACCAAGTACATTTTTACAAGTGTGAATAAATGAGTTGAGGTCGAACACTTGAAGAATCCATCAATCATGAGACATTGGTGTATTCCCAACTATCGATGGCAGGAGAACCTGCCACTAATGAATGCAAGCCTCTAGGTACTCATAGGACTCTATGGCTCATTTCCATAATAGATGGGCTGAAGTCGATGGAAGGAGAGCCACTGAAAGGAGAGAATTGAGGCGTCTCTCATCATTTAGCATAAGGTATAAAGCATGAGCTTGATGATTTGGAGGAAATAGGATGACGAACATGTTCATGAACCAACGACCCTCTACATCTTTCGTGTGTTCCAAATGCAAGCAATACACGAAAAAGACCCTCTGAATAGAAACCAATAAGGAAAATTGTTGACAAAGGAGAGGAAACCACCAATAAGGGTAATGGAATCCAAGACATTACACAAATCCCAATGTGTGAATAGATTTATTTTCGTGAAACACAAGGGAAACCCCCCAATCAACGACCAATGATGAAATGTCGACTGTTGGGTTCAAGGTTACCTACCAATGATGAAATTAGGACCAGGGTGCATGATAGGAATACAACTTCATGTAAATCTGAGACACACTGAGGATATGGCTAACATGCAAAGTCAAGAGTTCTAAGGAATGTCCAACACATGCTGATGTACATCCTTTTAACAAGAGAATGATACATATGGAGGACTATGGTAGCATAGGCTTAATGATGAAACTTTGTGATTCAGGAGGCACTAATCAAACTATACATGGGGACTGGAAGAGTAACCAGTTGGGGGAGTAAACTCTAAGTAATGAGCTCAGCTTCCTAAGGTCATGATTAACCCTAAATTTTGATGACAAGTGAACTCAAAAGTTTGTGATCTGTTCAAAGGAGACATGACTATTGCCAATGTAAGATAATATTATTTTCCCACCCATCATTTTTTTGTTTTTTCATAATCAAATGAATTTTATGATACAGAGGAGGAAACGAGTGTTGCAAATAATCAACTAGTTCTAGTAGTGGAACATACCTATGCTCAATGCAAGGAGGTGCATGTAGGAGATGGACACTTGGGGTAATGTTTCCTCTTGAGTATAGGGTGTCAAGTTGCAAAGGATATAAGCAAGGCTCTTCTTGGATGATGATGCAAAATTTTGAGGTGATAGGTTATAATGCGAAAGTGAGAACCAACAATAGGCTCAATACTTCAATCAAGAGAATGAGATGCAATTACAACTTAACGCCAAAAAATGTCCTTTTTTGTGAATTTAGTCTACTTGGTTTGAAAAAGGGATAAACTAACACCAAATAGACATCCTTTCTCCAATTTATGAGTGTGAAAGAGACAATTTCACTTGACAATCTTTTCTCTTTTTGAGAGAGTCGAAAAAGAGAATAAATCAGACTCGATGAGAGTTTTCTAAGAAGTATATTATGGGGGAGGCCAAGGCTCCCATGTAGGACTTTTGTCGAAATTCAACAACTCACAGATAACTGACACAAGCTTGGGAAAACCCAAATCTTTCCAAGTT
This sequence comes from Picea engelmannii, assembly GCA_009831015.1. Taxonomy (NCBI): domain Eukaryota; kingdom Viridiplantae; phylum Streptophyta; class Pinopsida; order Pinales; family Pinaceae; genus Picea; species Picea engelmannii. Next base: position 295,399 of record ML782608.1, read on the forward strand.
GAGGAGGTTAAAATAATTGCAGAGGTTACCTTATCTACAATATATCGAAGAATTCCCCTTATCTAGAAGGGTGTAGAAGAAGGAAGTCAAGGATATACAAGATCATTCCAATGAAAGGAAACCATCCTAGAACTTGGAGGGAGCATACTCAAAGAGAGTGGAATACTCCCTTGTTTAGAAGAAACAAGACTGGAAATGCTAAGGACATGGTCGAAAGACGCATCACCCCCCAAAACAAGAGTGCAATTGACTGAAGATTGCATCGACAATGTCACTTACTTAGACTTGTCACTCTTCAAGATAAGAGTGGTATCGGCTAAAGATTGCATAGGCATGGCCACTTCTTCAACCATTGGTTGAATAGGATACGAGAAAACAAGGTCAAGAGACACATCACCCCCCCAAAAAGGAGTGGGCTCGGTCAAAGATTGCATCGACACGACTATTGGTTCAACAGGATGTGAGACGACAAAGTCAAGAGATGCATCAACCCCTAAAAGAAGAGGGGTGTCATGAAAATATTTCATCAGTATGACCACTGTATCAACCAAATAAGGACTAGAATTTTGGGAAACCAAAGATGACTTATAACTTGAAGGGCCCCTAGGCAAGGACCATGCTTCTTGTGCCACAGTAGTAGTAGGGCACAAGTGAGTTATATGACCTCCTTTGCAAAGCCTACAAAGTAACTTGGGATTACGTCTTATACACCAAGGCTTCTTATAACACACCCATTGTGGGGCATCAAAAATTCATTCTTCTTAAGAGAATTAAAACCCCAATTCAGGGTCTCTATTCCATTCTGCTCTTCCAATGCAGAGCTGGAAGATATCCTCTCCCGAGCTCCTCAGGTTCTTCCATCCATCTATACTCACATATGACCATGGGCTATGACCCAACGCCAAGATAACCGGCACCAAAAAAACTATCACGCGAATCTTCCAAAGTTACAATTATCTTAAGTTCACAATCTAACACCACGTGTCCTCGGAGATTTTGATGGCCTTGATTCACTTCGGGACTTTTGCTTTTGGGAGTTTTGAATCCTCCAAAGTATTTTCTTGCATAATTACTCCATACCCAGACTTACAGATCGAGTGCCACATGTACCTCATTATCTATGGCTGTGATCTACTTCGGGAGTTCGACGTTTGGGAGTTTCGAACACTCTCAATACTTTTTCCTTCGAAGTACATTGTACCTCAAGTTACAGATCAAGCGCCACCCGTCCCTCATGATCGACAACTATGGTCTACTTCAGGACTTTGACGTTTGGGAGTTTCGACCACTCTTAAGTATTTTTCCTCCGAAGTACTCCATACCCGGAGTTACGGATCGAGTGCCACATGTTTTTGTGATAAACAGTTGACATCCATCCTTTGCACCGCTTTGGGCGGCTTGCAGTCAATGCTCCTCCGCACTCTTTATTTCAGAGTACTAATCCTACGAAGTAATAGATCTCACTCCATGTGTCCTATTCCAATGAACGGTTCTAATCAACTCTCGCTCTCCAGCCTTTGGGAGTTCTCGTACCTTTATTCTTTAATTCCTCCGGAGTGACTTTCACCCAGAGTAAATATCCAACCCCCATGTGTTATAACAACAGATGATTAGGATGATTCCTTACCCTTGGAGCTTCGGATGAATTTTGGTCAATGATCCACTTCCTTTCCTTTGGAGTTCTCACTTCCGAACTTCATGATCTACTAATGCATGCCTCTCCTAGATCAACAGTTGTGATTTACTTCAACAGTTCAGGCTTCAAGAGTTCTTAAATTGCACAATCCCACTTTCCTATGAAGTCGATATCTTCCAAAGTGTAAGATATGCTGACAAATTTCCTCAGCTAACAGATGAATCAGATGAACTCTAAATCTTCATCTTTCGGGAATTCTTTTTCAAAGCACTCCTCTTTTCTCCTGGAGTCAGTCAACGTCGGGTTGACCACAAACTCAATGTGATGATCTGAGGGTGTCTATGTGACCCCATAGATCTACGTCTCATAACTTATGTTCAAGGGTCCCTTGGGTCCCAATGTGTGCCACTTCGAGAGGGACACCTCACAACGTCGTCACTCAACACATGGGACCCCACCTGATATTGATGTAATTACATGTGTCCCCATGATTGAGCAGTTGTGAGGGATCCTGGAGGATCCTTAGATCCATAGTCCACATTAACTTTGGGACTTAGGGACTTCAGGAGTTTTGGTGTTACCAACCCTTTGTCCACCCGAAGTGGTCAATGTTGGGCTGAATATATCATATATCCGACAGTTGGGATAGTCCCCAGGGAATCCTCAGATCTACGACCTAGATTAACTTCGAAAATTCAGAGAATTCACCCCCCATATGGAGAATATGCTCAATTTTCCAGACCCGTGAAGTCTCTAGGGATCTAAGGGTTAAAGCCCATGTTCCTTCTCCAGATTCGACGATCATGAAGAACTCTGGCTTCTCCCGAACTAATCTCATCCATTCGTCTTCCAAACGAAAGGATCTCTCCTTTCGGGGATTAAATCTCACTATCCTTCCTGAGCTTTGTCATCTCCTTAAATACTTAGTTATTTTGCGCTATTTCTCCTAAACTTAATACTTAGAGAAACCTTCCACGCAACCCTTGCGCTCATTTATTAACTCTAGAACTTAAGGGGGTTCTCGGTCTCTTCCCGTCTCCCAGAGACTCTATGCATACATGCACTACCTTTCCTAAGATTAACAAACTCCTTCCTTCAGAACGAATGGAAGTGTGAGAATGCACACGTGGGACTGTGCCCAAGGTCGACAAATTCATAGTTCTTTTATTTTAACTGGAGCCACCACAGGGCTTAGGCATTTACGTGTACAAGCCAAATAATTCCTTATTTTCTTAAATACAAAATTAGGAAGAATTGAATGGATACAATATAACCATTAAGAAAACATGCACGTCCCTACAACATTCAAAGGATATCCAACTTTAATTCAAAGTTATTGCTTAAATACACAGGATATGAGAATACTTATCTATTACAGGTTGTAGCCAACTAACTGACTGTGGGTGTTCGCCCTTCCACCCAACCATAGGCTCAAAGGCATTCATTCTTAGCAATCTAGCCACCCCTATGCCAAGACATGATATCACCATGGAATTTATGCCAATTCTCATCGATCCTTTCTTTTTCACATCTTCTGCAAAGTTTATCAGATGCTTCCTCAGCATCAAGCTTGCAGACTTCTTCTCAGGTCTCATTCTCTACATACTCTCATATATTTCTCTCCCTGTCATGGCCTTGACGAGGTTTATCAAATGATTCCTCAACATAAAGCTCATGGCCTTCAAATATTTCTCTTCTGCTCGAATGTTCCTCACATTCTCCACTCTTCTCTTCATATCCTCTTGCATGCCTTGCATGCACACCCCTCCTATCTTGTTTTCTTCTGTCAGAAGGAAACTCAGGCCATTCTGGGTCTTTTGGACCGTGTGGTACTTCTGGGCGACCTTCCGCAGCTAGACCATGATTATATTCATAGTGGTGGTTGAGGGTTCAACCACCAATCCTTTTCTTATTAATTGTTCTCACATTCTTTCCTTTAGTGATATCATGGCTGGTACTTTTAAGGCTTCACCCCCACAGTCAGTTATTGGCAATTAAACAATGATACATTTACAATGTTCCCATGCCACAACATGGTAATCCTAAATAAATGATTAATTACAAGTTGGGGGAAACAATGGTGTTACAATCCCCCCCCTTTAAAAGGAACATCATCCTTGATGTTCTTTCTCAGTAACACCTGCCATGCCTTTCTCATTGATCCACTTCAAAAGACTTGACCTTCTTCCTTGTTCATGACCTTTTTTTCCAGACTCTTAATCTTCGTCACCTACCTTCAATAATTCTTGGACAACAAGAACATTAATCATAGTCTCATGCGAAAACATTTTACTGTTGCATAAAATTTCTAGGAAAATTTCATAATCTAGCACAATTCTTATCTGCGTAGTTTGTGGATTTGTATCCACATTGCCATTATGTTATCCAAGCTCACTGTTTTTATCCTTGACATACCCATTTTGTGAATGATCCCAATCAATAGTTTACAAGAACTATCATAGTCTCCTCTTCCTTGCAGTCACTCACCCTCTAGGCCCAGGCTTAGGCATCCCCTTCTCTGCTATACAGTTCCTCGGGTGATCCATCTTGCCTTGCCAAGGATTTCTCACACAAGAACAATTTCAGAGACTTATATTAGGGTCCTAACCCGCACATAGGTACATTAATATATTCAGATGTAATAAAGGTCAATATTAATAAGGCCTTTCAATAAAATAGAATAAGGAGGATGTAAGAAGACCTAATAGAAGCTTCCGCTTCTAGAAAGATCTTCCTCTAGATGCTTCTCTTGATAGACATATTTAGTATAAATAAGGGTCGAGGGTATGAAAACCCTAGTTTGGAGATTATTGTAACAGAGCGCTGCTCAATTGGAGGTTGCCCCCTCGAAGAGGCCTGTGAACATTGCTTTCTGAATCAAAGTGCTATTTATGTTGTTGTTCTTATATCATTTATGTGTTATTGTGGATATTATGCTAGATATATTTCTGTTATTTTGCCATTTATAGCAGTTTATTTATGTTCTACATATTTATTATATCTGGTATCTTGCAAGTGGTATCATAGCACTTTCCTTGGTAGAAATTGTGGGAAATTTGTTTTTAGGGTAGAGACATATTCTGACGTCTTTAAACCATAGAGATCTATCATTATGTGCATAAACCCGCAGTTGAGGGATTCATACATGCAGGAAATACAAGTGGTTCTTAAGCGCACATCTGTTGGCCACCCTTGTAACCCCTATTGGTACCCCTTCGAGTGGTAGTTCATCAGACAACACCTGTGTATGGATTGGCCTATATTTCCTGAAGCCCTCTTTAGATAAACCTATTGACTGTCGAACTGCTATAGTGTCACCGAGAACAACACTCGGGAAGATACTTTCTAGTACCTGGGTAGTCGGGTAGTACAACTAAGGGTATGGTCTATCCTCCTTAGTTAGTGCCCTGAGATATTGGTCCGAGTACTACTGTTGGACCCCTCACATATATTAGAGAGCTATAGCATAGGGAAAACCCTTGTCTGTAGAACCCTTGAATACCTAACCCTTGGGGGACAGAAACATAAACAAATTAAAAACAGACCAGATCTATTGTTGTGCAACTGTGTTCGGGTTGCCAAGTAAATACACATCTCTTTCTGGTTAAGAATTTGGGGATTTTATCACTGCAGTATTCTTCAAACCAGAGTATAACTCCACAGGTGTTAAAAAAAAAAAAAAAAAACTGGAAATTTTTTCACCATTATTTGAGACCTATACCATTGGATTCATCTCTTTGCCCTTATCACATTCATCCATATCATTTTTCGACAAAATTTTTGACCCTGCCCACCCCTTTTTAGTTCACCCATCCTCATGGCCCATACCCGTAGCCAAGACCTGGAACCTCGCTTCAACACCATGCAATCTGGTTTCCTAGAAACCCAAAAAGAAGTGAAACAACTCAGTGCTACTGTTGCCTCCATCGATTCGTCCATCAATGCTACCATAAATACAACCATGATTCCTCAATGGAGGAAGTCAAACAAGAACTGACCACCTAGCTTGAATCTGTCTTTGCATCACTCTGCACCAAACTGAAGATCCCTATAGATAACCATTTCTCTGAAGCACCTCCAAAGAATGAAGGCAAAACTTCCTCCCATTCCCATACCTTTCAGTCCCATCACTTTCAACATGACATACGCCTTCCACGGGTGGACATGACCAAATTTGATGGCTCGGACCCCACTAGTTGGGTAACCCAAATGGAACATTATTTCTCTTTATATGGCATTATAGATGACTTGGCCAAACTCCGATATGGTGTTCTTCATCTAGATCAAGAATGTTGGAAATGGTGGAAATGGAGAAAAACTTCCCATCAAGGGTATATTTCTTGGACCCAATTTGTGACTGATCTTTATGAATGCTTTGACATGGACACCAACCATTTGGGCCGTTTGACAAAGTTGAAACATTCTGAAACAGTAGAAGACTTCATAGCTGCCTTTGAGTGCCTGGCTTTTCGAACAGAGGGCATGACTGATGCTTTCTTTCGAGAGTGTTTTATTAGTGGCCTCAAGGAGGAGATTTGGACCCATGTCCTCAAATCTCGACCCTCGACTTGGGTGGAGGCTACTAAAAGAGATAAAGAAGCAAAACAAGTTGTATCATCTCAAAACCGAAAATCCTCCTTTATCCCTCGACCTAAACTCGTCACCCCCACTACTCCCTCCGCCCCATTAAAAATCCAAAAATTTACCAGGGCTGAAATGGTTGAACCCCAACTCAAAGGCCTTTGTTATAATTGTGATGAAAAATATTTCTTGGGCCAAAAGTGTAAGGAAAAAAATATTTTTATGGCCATCTCTGAGGACATTTCAGAAGAGGATGTTGAAACTCCCCTTGTGTCTGAGTCACATGAAATCACTGACATAACCCCTCCCTCAGACCCTCTTGAAGTAGAACCCGTCATTTCCCTCAATGCTCTCACTGGATTTTCCTCTCCCCAAACCCTCAAGTTAATCGGTTGCATCAAGCATCAGAAGGTCATCATTTTGGTTGATAGTGTAAGCACCCATAATTTTATTCATCGCTACATTTCCCAAGAAACTCATTGCTACATCCATGCTGTCAACAATTTCCAAATCATGATTTCCAATGGTGGTTCCATGAAATGTGGAGGGCGCTGTGAAAATGTGCGTCTCCAAATCAGTGACTACCACCTAAAATCCCATATGTTTGCTATCGACATGGGTGGTTGTGACATTGTGTTGGGTGCAGACTCGCTAAGAACATTGGGTCCCATTCTCATGGACTTTAAGACATTAACCATGCAATTCAACCAGGAAGGCCACCAATATAAATTCCAAGGAATCACTACTGGTTCACTTGAGGTCATTAGTTCCCATTGCATGGAAAATTTTCTCAAAAAAGGTCATTCTACTGTCATTTCCCAACTCCATGCCATTCAAGCAATAGAGACACCCTCGGTGCCGCATGACCTCCAAGCTCTCATTTCTAAACATCAAATGGTATTTTCCACTCCCCAAGGCCTCCCTCCTTCCCACGGTGTTCATGATCATTCCATTCCCCTTGTACTCGGAAGCCTTCCTCCCAATATCCATCCATATCGCCACCCCTTCTCACAAAAAAATGAAATTGAGAAAATGGTCCAGGAACTCCTTAATATAGGCGTTATCTGCCCTAGTACGAGCCCTTACTCTTCTCCTATAGTCATGGTCCTGAAGAAAGAAGGTTCTTGGAGAATGTGTCCTGACTTTTGTTCCCTCAACAAACTGACCATTAAAGACAAATTTCCCATTCCTGTCATTGATGACCTCCTGGATGAATTGTGTGGCACCCAATTCTTTACTAAAATTGATCTTCGCTCGGGCTATCACCAAATACGTATGAAAAAGGCAGACATTTCCAAGACGGCCTTTTGCACTCATGAGGGCCACTATGAGTTTTTGGTCATGCCCTTTGGCTTGTGTAATGCCCCCTCCACCTTCCAAAGCCTCATGAATCATGTCTTTCATCCATTTCTCCGTCATTTTGTCTTAGTTTTCTTTGATGATATCCTCATCTA
>ML782608.1:307863-335487 GCA_009831015.1 Picea engelmannii
CAAAAGTCATGTGGGCCCCGTTTGGGTAAGTTGGTGCATCAACTTCCCGGGGTCGTAACTTTTGCATACGATCTCCGTTTTAGGCGTGTGATAGCTCGTTGGAAAGGTATCGTCGAGGAGATTAATTTTTGGGGCTCAATCATTCCTTTGGATATCATTGAGAACCTCTATCTCGAAAAACTTCATTTAGGCCCTCAAAATGGCCCCGGAAGTTAAAACCTGCTAAAAATAGTAAATTGCCAAAATGGCCAGAAAACTGTTTTGAGCCATTTGGAAAAGGTGGGTGGCCAACGATATCCACCTGGACCAATCGTTCACAGATTGACAGTTCAAAGTGATTGCAGAATCCTAATATGCTCAGTCTTTATCGAAGAGTTCAATCTCAGGAATCTGAAAAGTGCTTGCCCAACTCTTTTAATCGTGGTCGTTGATTCTATGCCCCAACGAGATCAACGACATTGGTTGATTGTGCACTGTGAACTAGCACGTCCATTAATTTCACCTTCGCGCTCTGCAATGATCCCCGACCATCAATATAATCGAATGACTAGTGTTTGATACGTTAACTCTAGTGTATAGTGAACTCGATTTGACTACTGTGATTGGTCTTCCCTCCGATGAGCAGCTCACATTCATCTCCTCTATGAGGTTCTTGAGTATCCTGATTCGATTAGGGTTTTCTTCATGAATCATACTCTACTTGGGTATCTGAGGTATACAACTCCATTTTCTTAACATGGCTTCAACCAAGCCTATTCAATCAACCATACTCATTTATTCATTCATTATTCTTCTATTCATTATATGATTCTTTCAAAATGTAATCCAATATTATTATATATATATATATATATATATATATATATATATATAAGCTTGTATCTCATTTCTTAATTCTCAATAGTTATTAAGGTTGTGACTCTTTCCTCCTGACAGAGTTTTCACACAGTTCTCCTCAACATGCAACTTCCTTATTGCATGTTCATCACTCTTTGTGATGGCCTCAACCTTGAGTTAGCTTTGTTGTTTACCAAATATTCCATAAGGAATATAAACATGCATCTTTTTCATGCACCCAAATCATGTATCTATACATATTATGGTTTTGTTAACTTACATCCATGATGTACTTAACCATATGCATAATCAAAATCTATGTGTAGCTTCCATGTTAATATTTCACAGCCTACATACATCTCTACTTTAAAATTAGTCAATTCATGATTGTTCAAAATAATTCTCATGTGATTCCCAAGGCATAATCATTTTTCTATTATCCTGACAACAGACCATCCTTGCTCATTTACTCTTTCATTTATTTATACTAGTCTTTCCTGAGGGAATGGAGTGCATCTTCCTTAAGATATCATTCAAAAATTAAATTTCATGACTCTTCAAAATGGAGTTAACCATGCATCCATGGTATTTACTTAATCCTGGAAGTGCAATTATTTCCTTACATAACACTCATCGAGGCAGCCATATTGTGCCTTTAGTATACATATATCCTTACACCATGCATGTGCATCATTTACACATGGAAATATCATAATTCCAGATCCTCCTCCAAGGATATTGATGCCATCCTTCTGACAAGCCTCATAGGAACACTCAACATTGAGTTTCCCTCTCAGTTGAGATCTTACATTCATTCACACAAATTCCACATGGAAGTTGAATCAAACATAGTCATAACTATGTTCCCTTTCTATATGATAACAACTAGCAAGAAAAAACTCTTGCCTCAACCTCCATGGAACATTACCCATCTTATAAATACAATATGGGAAACTACAACCATGCCCAAGGTAACAAAATCAGTTGAATTGGCTTCCAACTATATCTATATGGATACCATCCACCATTGGATATCAATCTGACCCATTGGGCTTATAGAAGTTTCCCAACACTTCCTTTACCACATCTAGGATCAACATTTAGTCAACCATTTTATAATAATGAAATGCCTAATATCATTTGGACTATTCCCTCAAATCCCAAATGCAATTTCAAATTATGTTACTTACTAAGTATCCTAGTTAAGAAATCCAGAGTGTCTTTAGGTCAAGATCGGTCTTGACCATTACACCTAGAATTCTTTCTTCTATTCAACAACAGTCAGGGACAGAGGCCACTCTCCTCCTCCCACAAGAAATCTAGCATATTAGTTTCCTATCCTCCAAGCAAGGTAGATTGTAGCGATTTTTCAATCAATCACTCTTTATTTCTATAGCTTTGTTTATTAGCTTGATTAGAAAAAACCTTTCCAACAATTCTTGTACCCAGGAAAAAAATTTGTTTCTCAGTCCACTTTGAAACCCAAGAGATACACATGCTCTCCCTTTTCAAAGAATGGTGACCAGACTCATTCCTCTGATCATGAGGGGTTATACACATATACAAGGTTTAAACCTTCATTAAAGCAATAATCATTACCTATATAGATCCTTTCCATCCATTCACATTCCTATTTTAGTTTAAATATTAGTGTTATTCAGCACAATCCCACTCCTGTAGGATCGACTATCATTTTCCAAAGAAATGTTAGGCTTCCTTTGTCATAGACTTAGCATGATTCAATCTCATTGGTTAAAATCCCAACTGTATTTTAAATCTCCATCCTTCTACGCAAGGAATTTATGCAAATGATTTATATTTGGAAATAATATTCTCTAGAGGCTCATGTTAGCCTTGGTAACCAAATGCTATGACTATACAACAACACGTACACTATTAATAGCATTTCCCGACAGTGGGGTTGATGTCCGAGGACATTACAATATGGTATCAGAGCCATAGTTTCAACGTTGAGCCTAGATGGGTTGGATAAGTGGTATTTGGACACAAGGTTCGAGTGGAAATGGTGTTCGGAGGAACCAATTTCGAACCTTAGAATGTTTCTGAGTGCCAAGGGGTTATTTGGCCATGTTGCAAAGCTCAGGAGGATTAGCGGTAGAATAAAACCACAGTCGGTATGGTATTTGACCAGAGAGAGAGAGAAATCAACACTTAGGGTGTTGGAGCCGTAGCATCTGTTCGGAAGGAGAGGAAAAACCTTTACGACCATCATATATGGAGAAAGTGCAGAAAGGATAACTTGGAAGCACTTCAGACTTCACGACGTCGGTGAAACTGAATGAAAAATTAAGAGAAAGGATGAAACTTGAAGATCTGAAGTCTGAAGGAGATATACACCGTAGATCATAGGAAAATATCATGACCATTAGATCTGTGTCCAAGAAGGCAAAGGAAAGTCACTTTGAAGGATTTCAAGTGTGGAGTGTGACAAACTCCTAAAGTCCCAAAGTAGATCGCAACCATCCATTGCAAAGGACATGCGTCAAAATATTGTGTACTTCGGGTGGAATTACTTCGTGAAGAGACAAGTATTGTGAGTTTGAAAATCCCGAAGCCCGAAGTGCCGAATTCACTCATAGTTGTTGATCATGAAGGAGGAAATGCGTCGGTAGATTGTGAACTCTGGGAGAACGTGCTTCGGGAAAAAGCGAGCGTAGATGAGTTGAAACTCCCAAAGCCCGAAGAGTCGAAGTGGTAAGTCATGATGACATCACCTAGAGATGACATGGACACATGGGATGTGTGCCACATGTCAATGGGTTTAGAACCCATGGAATATTGAAATGGCATTTGGAACGTGATGAGTGTCACCCATCTGAATGGGCCATGAGTCAGTCGCTAGTATTTTTCCATGTGGCATCCTGTATGAGAAAGGTTAGTGGAGCCAAGGTTATGTAATGTAGTTAAAGTTTGGAGGCCCCACATTGGCATTGATCATGATACATCAAGATCAACAGACAAGAGACATTGCGGGGACCTAAGTTGCACGGAAGCTAATTCTCCAAGGCGATCCCAAAATCCAAACCACGATTTTACTGAGGGGTTATGTGTCAGTGTTAGAAGACTCATGGGATGAAAGATGGGTTACTCCAAACCACCATTACATGCCCCCACAATTGGAAAATGTTAAGTGATGTGACATAATTACATCACCAAGGTTGATTGGGAATGTTCATAGATTAACAGTTCGAATGTGTGGATGCGAGATTCTCTGAAGTCCTAAAGACCTAGAAATCAGACACCTGAGGTTCCATAGTAAGTGTCAGTTGTTATATGTTGGGTAGACGTGGACTGTTGATCCACTCTAAGTCATGAGTTTGGTAACTTGTAACTCTATGAGATCATTGTTTTGTTCTTTGAAAATATTCCAAAGATGAAGGATGAAGGCCCAAGTAAGTGCTTATTGATCTAGCGCTTGGTCACGACCCATGGTCGTATGGGTTGGGGACTGAGAGAAAGGGTCTAGTTCCCAAAACATTATCAGAGAAGAGCTCCAAAAGAAGAAATCTATGGGGATTCTTGATTGAACAAGAATCACAGAAAATGAAAACTGAACATTTTCTTGAATCAGATTTGTTTATGAATGTTGTGGGATTTGTTAAGGAATGATGACCTGAAAAATTCTGGTTGTCTGCACATTGTGTTTGCAGACATTTAACGAGTGCCAGAACCCAATAGAGTTGCCACTGAGTGCAAATAAATGGAGGAGACACAAAATGTTTCCATTTCAAAGAATGAAGCTAAAGGGATGGATGTTCATTTGGGAGTTGAAGGGTCGAACTCCAATGGGCATGGAGAAGAGATAGATAAGGAATGGCATATGATGCAAATCATTGAAAGATTGCAGAAATATGTCCAAACTCACTGAGCATATAACAAAAATATTATGAAAGCTAAGGAAAAATAGGGATAATTCAAATTAAAGTTGATGAAGAGTCTGGAGAGAATAGAAAATAAGTTGGACAAGGAGAGAGACTCGAGCAAAACAAGGAGTCACCAGACTTCTAAGGGAAGAAGATTAAGGAGTGTTGATAGACACCATCATCACTCCCAAGGTCGCTCCAAGAGGAGGGCACACAGTTTTTCAATCCCATCTCCTACCAGAAAACAAAAGATATCTAGAGTGGATGAACTGAAGGGAGAAATGAACAAGATTAAGCCTCCTACGTTTGATGGAGAAAACGATAAGGAGGAAGATACCGAAACATGGTTCCTCTCATGTCGAAGGAATAATTTCAATGTATCAATTGAAAGGAAAAGCATCCATGTGGTGGGATCAACTTGTGCAGGTGAAACACATTAGAGAGAAAGATATCACTTGGAAATAATTCAAGAGGTATTTTGAGAAGAAATACTTGACTAAAATAAACTATGACATAAAGGTGAAAGAGTTCTTTGAACTCAAGATGGGCAACATGACCATTGATGAATATGAATGAAGGTTTTTGGAGTTACTAAAGTATGGTACGTTCATCAAACATGAGACTGTCAAGATTCAAAGGTATCTAAGTGGACTGCCACCCATTGGGGACAAGATTCAATATGATGACTCAAAAACTATGGAAGAAATGATAAGAAGAGAGAAATTCTTATATGAGAAACAAAGAGAGAATCCTACTTTCTCGAAGGGTTGGGAAGACAAGAATAAATTCAAGATGGATCAGAGGAAGAAGGGAACTAAGAAACCTTTTTTTAGGAACAGTTCTCAAGGACAACCTTATTTTAGAGAGCCCAAGAAGGATGAAGTGGGTGGGCAGATGCCAAGACAACCACCTATGGAATGTTGGGGTTGTAAAGGAAACCAAAGGTACATATATTTCCCCCACAAAAATGACAAAGTGAGAACTTTCCACAATGTTCAACATGCTGAAACAGTGGAGTACATGGGCAGCAGAATACCCAGGATCTATGCAGCCCTGGACAACAAGCAAGATCAATATCACTCGCACATGATTGAAGTGGAAGGTATGATCAACAACCATGCCTTTACTATTTTAATTGATTCAGAGGCTAGCCATAGTTATATAGATCCTAGAGTCGTGGAAAGTTTTCATTAGTCGGAAATAAAACTTGGGAAATATTGGTTAGTGCAGCTTGCTATAGGAACCAAGAGAAGGGTTACGGAATTGGTTAAGTCATGTCTAGTGGACATGAATGTACTGAGCACAAAGGTTGAATTGAACATTCTTCCTTTAGGTTCTTATGTCTGTCTAGTTGGGATGGATTATTTGCACCAACACCATGCCATATTAGACTGTCATAACAAGGCATTCACTTGCCTGGATGAAGAATGAAATCAGAAAAAAGTCCAAGGAATTCCCAAAGCCGTTGCTATCAGAGAAATCTCAGCAATGCAGATGAAGATGTGCTACAGGAAAGGATGTCAATTATTTACAGCCCATGTGGAGGAAGCATATAAGGATGATGTCTTAAATATTGAATACCATGTGGTACTAAAGGAGTTTGAAGATGTATTCTAGGAGGTACCCAGACTACCCCTGAAGAGAAATATTGACTTATCTATAAACTTGATGCCTAGAGTAGCTCCAATGTCAAAATATCCTTACAGAATGAGTACGTCAGAGATGAAAGAGTTGCAATTGGATCTTGAAGACTATCTGAAGAAGGGGTATATATGACCAAGTGTGTAACCTTAGGGTGCCCCGGTCCTGTTCATGAAGAAAAAGGATGGGATGTTGAGATTATGTATCGATTTTAGACAGTTGAACAAAGTGACTGTTAAGAACAAGTATCCTCTGTCGAGGATCGATGATCTCTTTGATCAGTTAAAGGATGCCAAGATAGTTTCAAAGATGGATCTCAGGTCAGGATATCACCAGGTAAGAATCAAATATGAATACATCAGCAAGACCACCTCCAGAACAAGGTATGGTCATTATGAATTCACAGTGGTGTCGTTTGGGCTGTCAAACGCACCCGTTGTTTTTATGTGCCTAATGAATGGTGTATTCAAGACTATCTGGACAATTTTGTCATAGTATTTTTGGATGACATCCTGGTTTATTCCAAGTCATAGGAAGAGCATTAACATCATATGAGGATGGTGTTGCAGGTGCTAAGAGAGCACCAACTGTATTCCAAGTTAATCAAGTGTTTATTTTATCAAAAGAATATCCATTACTTGGGGAATATCATTTCAAAGGATGGGATAGTTGTGGATCCTAATAATATTGAGGCCATCAGAGAAGGGTCAGCACTGAATAATGTGATAGAAGTCATATCCTTTATGGGTCTAGCTGGCTATTACAGAAGTTTCATTGCAGGGTTCTCAAGGATAGCTCACCCTATCACTTCCTTGCAAAGGGAGGAGAAGAAGTTTCAGTGGATAGAAGATTGTGAGAGAAGCTTCCAGCGATTGAAGTAGTTGTTAACTAGTGCTCCAATATTGAAGATTGTAGATCCGAATGAAGACTTTGTAGTGTGTACAAATGCATGCAAAGAAGGTCTAGGAGAATTCCTCAGTCAGAATGGATTCATAATTTTTTATGAATCTAGAAAGTTGAAAGAGAATGAAAGGAACTATGCAACTCATGATTTGGAGTTGGCAACCATAGTACACGCTCTAAATAAATGGAGGCATTACCTCATGGGAAGGAGGTTCGAACTGAGGATAGACCATAATGGTCTGAAGTATTTGTTTGATCAACCAACCTTGAATGCTAGGCAAAGTAGGTGGTTTAGAATTTATTTGTGAGTATGACTTTGATATCAGGCATATCAAAGGAAAAGAGAACAAAATGGTTGATGCACTCAGTAGGAGAGTGCATGAATTACATTCTATGACCAATAGAATGTACCAAATTGACATTAAGGGAAGAATTTTGGAAGCTACAAATGCAGATTTGTAGTATAGGGAATTGGTAGAAAAACTACAGCAAGGTGAGATGCCACAGAACATAGAAAATTATAAATTAGAAGCCGATGGAATACTTATGTACAAGAACAAAATTTATGTACTTAATGTCCATGACTTCAAACTTATGATTTTGAATGAAATTCATAATGTGCCTTATGTTGGACACCCTGGATATCAGAAAACTATGGCAGCAGTCAAGAGCCATTACTTTTGGCCAGGTATGAAGAAAGAGATTGCAGAATACATTGCCAGATGTATGGAGTGCCAAAAGGTTAAAGCCAAGCACATGCACCCAACAGGGTTGTTGCAACCTTTACCCATTCTTGAGTGGAAGTGGGAGGTAGTGACAATGGATTTCATCACAGGATTTCCCAGAACAGGAAAGCAACATGATTCAATCATGGTGGTGGTGTACAAGATTAAGAAAGTTTCCCATTTTATTCCATTAAAGACTACTCACAAGGCAGCTAATGTTGCTGATATTTTTATGAGGGAAATAACACAATTGCACGGTATTCCCAAGACAATTGTGTTTGATCGAGACCCAAAATTCACCTCCAAATTTTGGAAAGGGTTATTCAAAGGATTTGGAACAAATCTGAACTTTAGCACTGCCTATCATCCCGAGTCTGATGGGAAGACAGAGAAGGTGAATGGAGTGATAGAAGACATACTAAGGATGTATGTGATGGACAAACCATATAAATGGGAAGAATACCTACACTTGGTAGAATTCGCCTACAATAATGGGTATCAAGCATCATTGAAGATGAGCCCATTTGAAGCACTTTATGGCAGAAAGTGAAATACTCCAGTAAGCTGGGATAATCCAGTTGATAGAGAGTAGTTGGGCTAGAGTTGCTCAAGGAAATGGAAGAGAAAATGTTGAAGATTATGCAGAATTTGAAAGCTTCCTAAGATAGGCAGAAAAGTTATGTTGATAAAAAAAGAACCCAAAAGGAGTTTAAAGTGGGTGACCATGTTTTCATGAAAGTGAAAGCTAACAGAAGTTCCCTGAAGCTGGGAAACTGTTCCAAGTTGGCAACAATATTTTGTGGGCCATTTGAAATCCTAGAGAGGATTGGACCAGTTGAATATATGCTTGCATTACATACATCCATGACTGTACATAATGTGTTTCATATTTCACTGCTTAAGAAATATATACCTGATGTTAATCATGTTATCGATTGGAATGTGATTCAGGTGGAGCAAGAAGGTGTCTTTCAAGTGCATCTTGTGTGCATATTGGACCGGAAAAGCAAACATCTCCGGAGCCAATCCATAGGGCTTGTAAAGGTCCAGTGGACCTGGTATGGTCTTGAGGATGCGACATGCGAGCATGAGGATGCTATGTCGGTAGAATACCCACATATTTTTGAAGATTTTGAAAATCTTGTTGATGCTGTGTAAAAGTTGCACCGAGGACACTGCAAAAATAAGGGGAGAGGATTGTAATACCCCAAGGACATGCCCCAATTATATTACGTATTTTAATCATGTTTATAGGCCGGTGAGCCAAGTGTATATAAGATGGTGGGATTATGTGTTATTTAGGCCAAAGAGCCTAGGTGTTAAAGGCCAGGAGCCTGGTTTTTGTATATGTAATTATGCAGATCATTAATAAAATATAAACATCCCTGCGTGTCAACCGACCACAAAGAAAGAGTGATGGGGGACTAAGATTCCACAAGTCTAGGTAAGGGAGAGGAGGTTGAAAGTTTGGAAGAGGGGCTAAGCTTGAGGGTTTAATTCCTTGAATAATAATTTATTATTATTCCAAAGTGGTGTGAGAGGTATATTTTTTATCCTCAGTTCCTGGAAAAGGGAACACATACTTGATGGAGTGCATGCAGTTTCATGGGAGACATGTGTCATCCTAGGAACATGCAATTTAAACCAATAATTGAGCCGTGATGGGGGTTCATCCTCCATTCTTTTGTCTTGTCTAAACCATGTGGAGTCAACGTTTGATCTCTGAATACCCTCACGTAGCTCTGAAACTAGAAAATCATGATGTTTTCCTGAGAAGCCTACGCATCCTCTGTCTGAACCATTTGAGTCTACGTTTGACCTCTGCATTGATTCCTGTCACACACCTTGAAAACTAGTAGCAAAACTGTGGATCGAGCTGTGTGTCCTGTGAACTAGTTTATTCACACTGCAAATTTGAGTTTGTGCTTAACTGTTTGGGTTGTTGTCTTATGTGAAACCTGAGCATACTATAATTGTCTATGTCGTGTGCATTATAATTTTGGGTTGTTGTGGTCACGCAGACCCTTGAATGAGTGTGAATTTTTATCGTCATTTTTTCCTTGTTGAGCCTTACTATTGTCCTCCTTGTGCTGGAACGAAGCTAAAGAAGCAGGTTTTCAGGCCTATGTGCAACACTCTCTCCAGGTGAGGGAGGTGGTTGTGGTTGAATAGGCAGGTTTTCAGGACTGTGAATGACTCTCTTTAGGTGAGAGAGTGTGCAGAGGAAGTGAGAACTCCTGGAATGGGTCTTGTAGCTGCCACAGAGCTCAGAGAATTCTGGTCTGGCCTGTTGTTGAAGCCCAAGGCAAGGGAGTTTTAGAAACCAAAGCACTTTCCTATGTGACAGTGAAGGTGTATACTTCTGGGGTGGGAAAAGAATGTGGGGAATGAGATTCTGTGAGCAGTGGACATCAATGGCTCATGGGAGAGAATCCATCCTCATAAACCGTGTGTCTTCCTGTTGACCTTGCCTAGCCTAGGATTCCCTTGCCCGGTGGAGCTTTGTCCCAGATCGGGGGTGACCTACTATTGAGAGTGATGAGCATCTCGATCTAATGCTAGGAGGTTCATGGAAGTTCTTCATGCCATTGATGGAGTTTCTCTAGTATCAAAGATAAGTATCATTATGTGTTTAATTCCAATTAAAATTCATGTCTGTGATGTTTGTATATTTTCATGTATTTCGTTGCATGTATGAATTGTTGTTAATTCTATTTAATTCTATATGATGGAAGTAACTCTATATTAAATGTGTTAATTTGATTTAATGAATATTATATATAAGTGTATGTTTCACATAGTAGCGTTCCTGACAGTGGGTTTGATGGTCCGAGACGTTACAAATTGGGAAAGAAGAAAGAGAATAACAGGTTGTACTGTGACAATGAAAGTGTCATTCATATTTCAAATAACTTATCCTTCCATTTGAATACTAAGCATATACAATTGAGGTACCATTTCATACGATCCTTCTTGGAACATGGACATTTGAAGTTGGAAAAGATACAAACTAGCCAGAATCCTGCAGACATGTTAACAAAGGGAGTAACCAGGGAGGAATTAAGTTCCTGCTTAGTTTTAGTTTATCTTCAAGAATGAATATGAATATGATAAATTTTCCAGGTCCAAGAGGGATCATATCCTAGTAGATAAAACAACGGTGGAGTTGTTGAGATCAGTCTCCAAGTGGGAGATTGTTGGTTGTGGAGCCTGATTATCTTCCTGATTCAGAGGTATTTATTTTCATCCATGTTTATACTCCATTAATAATTTACACCCCTGAAGAATGTACACTCCTCCATGCGGGAGAGTGTAGGGGGGTTACCCCCCTGCGGGGTTTGAGGGGGCTATCTGCCTGGCTGGGGTGTCTGGGGTAAAAGCCCCTGAAGGAAAAAATTCCTTGTAAATGTATATTGTAATTTCATAGTAAATCTATACCATTCATTATAAGGTCATAGATTTGATGGTAGAAGTTATGTTAGGGTTTTTTTTCCCTAGAAGGAAAC
The DNA here is from genome assembly GCA_009831015.1 of Picea engelmannii. NCBI lineage: Eukaryota > Viridiplantae > Streptophyta > Pinopsida > Pinales > Pinaceae > Picea > Picea engelmannii. The sequence continues at coordinate 319,360 of ML782608.1, forward strand.
CCTCTTTTATGATGGAAATGTATTGCTTGTATGCATCATTTGCGAATATTGTATTTTGAGTGAGGAGACTATGATATAAAGTAGAGGAAGTTACATTGGGTGTGTTGTAGGTTGTATCCCTTCATTTTCTGGATAATAATAAAGGAAGGACTTGACAATTTCTCTGGTGGATGAAACCCACACTGGGTGAACCACACATATCTGTGTATCTATTGTATTGTGTATATTCTATGTATTATTTCTATATTTGTTTTATTTTGTTTCTCCATGATCCTATTTTTCTAACAAAATCATGTGAAGTCAGTATTAAATATAGCCATAGAAAAAAAAAAGAATACCAGGAACAACTTGACTTCCCATAAAGATTCACAAAAATTGAAGGTGAATTCTACCTCGATGAAGCAAAACCACTGGAATGAATGGATGCAAAAATCAAAAGAAAATAATTTGACATATCAAATGATGATCGAGCAAAAATAGTACAAATAGGTGACTATTGGTTCGACAAGAAAACATATGACATAGTTAACCTATTAAAAAAACATCAATATGCTTTTGCATACAACTACAAGGAATTGAAAGGACTTGTAGAGGAAATGGGAGAAATGAAGATTGAACTCATTCCAGGAGAAAAACCAATAAAAAAATGATCATATAAATTAGCACATAAATATAAACTGATCATTCAGAAAGAGATCCAAGGAATTCTACAAGAAGGTATTATCTACCCTATTGACAAGGAAGAATGGGCAAGTCCGATGGAGGTGCAACCAAAGAGACATGACCCCCAAAAAAATAAGAATTGGTGTCGACTTCTAGGGAATCAAAAAACAGACCATAACAAATCCATTCCCCACCCCCTTTGTTGATGAAATCATCAATGAATTTGTTGGTAACAAATGTTACTCATTTACTAATGGGTTTTGAGGTTATAACCAAGTGCCAATAGAAAAAGAATATCATGAAAAAATAACATTTGCTTCGGAATTTGGATCCTTCTCCTACAAAGTAATGCCATTTGGACTCAAGAACACAACAACAATTTTTTTGAGAATAGTGGTTAAAGCATTTCAAGAGTATATCTATAAAAATATGGATTTACACTTCGATGAATGGACAATATATAGTCTATTCAAAAATCATATACAATGGCTTTGAATTATGCTAGAACGTTGTAGACAAATTCAACTATTATTAAACATCTAGAAATGCACATTTTCCACACCTATTGGAATCCTTCTAGGACACATGGCATGTAAATATAGAGTAAAGTTCGATATGGAAAAGATTAAAATTATCCTCTATCTAAAGCCACATGTGAATAAAAACAAATCAAAATTTTATTGGGACACACTAGATATTATAGGAAGTTTATACGCCACTATTCAGCCGTCACCTTTTCAATAGGTGAGCTCTTGCAAAACGATGTTGAGTTTAAATGGAGCCAAGACTTCTAGGAATCCTTTGAATTCTTAAAGAAGAAGTTGGTCAAGGCCCCCATTCTAAAATTTCTAGACTGGTTAAGAAAATTTCATGTCCATGTCGATGCATCCAATGTAGTTTTCAGGTCAGTATTAGCACAACCATATGACGACACAATGGATCATCCAAATGTGTATGGAAGTCAAAAAATTAATAAGAAAGAAAGAAATTATTCGACTATGGAAAGGGAAGCCCTATCAATGATATTTTCTCTACAAAAGTTGTGTCACTACTTACTAGCAAATCCCTTCATATTTTTTACAAACCATCAAGAAATGAAATATTTGGTCAATAAACAAGTCCATCAAGGAAATATTTCTCTATGGTTACTTTGAATTCAATAATTTCAATTCGACGTAATCATATGACCGAGGAAAAAGAATGTCCGACCTGACCAACTATCACGACTAGAAACAAGAGAAGACCCGACAAGCATCGAAGATGATATTTCTGATGCACATTTATTTCAAGTTGAAGCTTCCCCAAAAGACTTATAAGATATTTCTAATTTCCTAAAAGAAGGAAAGGCCACAGAGGACCTCCCAACAAACAAAAATAAATTTTTATCTCTCAAAAATGCATCTTTCACAATCATTAACTAATGTTTATACAAAATGGGAATTGATGATGTTTTAAGATGTGTGCCATAGCACAAAATGGATGATATTATCAACGAAGATCATGTAGGAGAAATTGGGGGGAATTTTAAGGCCAACACGATAGACAAACAAATACTACAAGCAGGTCTATGGTAGTTGAATATGCATAAATAATGTCAAGACCAAGTAAGAAAATGTGATAGTTTCCAGAGGCTTGGATGACCTTTGTGGAAAAAAGAAATGCCACTAAGTTCAATAAACTCTAACCAAGCATTCAAAATATGGGCTATCGACTTTTCGATCCATTTACATGAAGGGAAGGAATAACTGGTTCCAAGTACATCACTATTGTGGTCGAATATGTGACTAAGTGGGCAAGAGATGAACCTGTTGAATCTTGTACCAAAGAGGTAGCAAAACAATTCATCTACGTGAATATAATTACAAGGTTTGGTTGTCCTATGACATTAATAAGAGACCAATGAATTCACTTTGTGAATGAAACAATTAAAGTCTTACTGGAAATTTTTTTTATCAACCATAGAAGAATGACAACTTACCATCCACAAGCAAATAGGGTGGTCGAAGAATTTAACAAAACATTACAGAAAGGACTCACAAAAATTTACGGACTCAACAAAGACTATTGGGATGACAATATTCCTACAATCCTTTGGGCATGTAGATCATCAAACAAATGATCAACTAGGAAGACTCTATTCAATCTCACCTATGGACAAGAAGATATTATATCTTTACAATTTTTAGCCAATTCCGACGGGGTTGTTGTTGTAGCCAAATTTGACGAAAGAAAAAGTGTGAAAAACTGACTGTATCAATTAAAAAAACTGGAAGAAGACATATTAATAGAAATACATCACTAGGAGGTTCATAAGAAACAAAAGAAATCATGGAATGATTGACATATAAAGAGAAAAGACATAAATGACAAAGATTTAGTCTTATTATACGACAGTCACATCAAAGGAAAACCCATAAAATTAGAGACAACATGGCTTGTGCCTTATGTGGTAGAAGATATTTGACATGACAGAGTGGTCCAACTTAGAATATTATTGGGGAAACCATTTAGGAAATTAATTAATGGTGCCCTCTTAAATAAGTATGATGTATAAAAGAAAATAACCCTATTGACAAAATTTAGCAGGGAGTTGTCAATAGGAACTGACTAAATCGACTAATCATACTTATGAGAAATAAACCTTTCTTCAATCTAATAAACAAAAAAAAGAGTTAGAAAAATCCAGGTATGTGAAACCAAAAAGGTAAAGTATTTAAAGGATAGCCATAACATCAAAGAAAATAAACAATAAAGAAGAATGAAGAGAGAAAACAACCCATGGTCGATCCTGAGACAAAGCAATAGAATATATTCCTTACATTCCACCCCATCAATTGACTTACGAAAAATATTTATGAAACAATAACATCAACAAAGAAATTGCATTTAATTTTGAATAGGTAACGACCTACAAGAGAATTAAAGACCAACAACATGGAAATGACCATTTCATAGCTATACACATAATATATAATTACACTGCTACATACGAAAACCAATCAAAATGCCTATGAATTAATGAGCGATGAGACACGAACTAATTCTAGCTGAGCAATGATATAAACTTAAACTCATTCAACTCACTCGTAGCTCCGATAGTTATGATAGAAGAGTGCGAAATCCGAGAAAAACTAGATGCATTCAACCTGACTCTCTCGATACTGGCTATAAATCTCTAAGAACCCTATGACTTTGCATCATTGTTATTCTTTCTGCCACAATTAAGTATAGAGAAGAGTTCACAGTCAGCTAAACCCACAAATTCACTAGCCTTTCCTGAAACCAGTGATCAAGATCCACAGATGCTAATGATGAGAGGTCAAGTTGGGAGCACAATAGAAGGTTCAATACTGAGACAAATTTTTCACAGAGAGACTGCGACACCATTGCAAATATGGATGTAGAATATCCGGTAGTCAAGGATAAAGAAAGCATATTGGAGAAAACATTGGAAAAAATTCACAGAATCGGTAATGAAGGAAGGAAGCTAGAAACAAGAAACCAAATTCCTAGAAAATGCAGGAATTAGACACATCCTCAGAGCCCGCAAATCAGCGACATGGGTTGATATAAAGAAGAAGTAGTGAAGTTCATTTTTATTCAGTATCATCAAGGATACCTATGGATAGATCAACCAATAGCAATAACATGTGGACTTATCTACCGAATCATGGGTATTTTGAAGACAGGGTCCAAGGTATTGATGTCAACCGACACCAATGACTGGATGCAATTTGTGATAGGGTCATCAATGATGAAAAATTATAAGGGGTTGTTGATTAATAAAATTACTGAATTAAGATCCCACTGGAATGAAATAATATTACCATTGTGTTTGACATCGATAGGATGGGCATCTGATGTAAAAATGACAATGGTCGAAGCAATAGCATAAGTTTATAATAATGTTGAAAGGTTCAACTGGGCAAAACACCTAGCTGACATGATCATAACCAACTACAAGGAATTCCAAGATTCTAGCAAGGCTATCAAATTTACTTCATTATTAATCTTGCTAGCAATGGAACAATACTGTCCTATTAGAGAAACAACATTTACAATGAAGAAAGTTCTGAAAATGGAGAAGTACAAAGTCTTCTCATCTAATCAAACAAGCTTGTCAAGCTCATTGAAACCACAAGAGATATTTCACCTATGGGTCACAGGTTTGAAAGAAAATACACATAGATAGTGGGTTGAAAAAGTAGTTTTTTGGGTTCTACCAACACCCTGCCATATTCAAATCGATCTCGACTACACAAAGTTGTGGTGCAGAGTTGAGTTGGAACCAGAGAAAAAAGAACTACACTACCAACAGCAAAATAAATTTTCATAGAGACGGAAAGAAAAATCAACCAAGAGCTATAAATTCCCCCTGAAACACAACAAATAGGGGTACCTGTAGTATTACCACTGACTGATGGGGAAAAGGAATGTGAAATAGAAGCAACTCTATATACAATTCCTTTCATTGAGTATTTAAAATCCTTGACACTTGTACCTACAAATCCATCCTTAGGTAAAAGAAATCTATTGACCAAAAAGAACAAGGGGAAGAAGGTTTTCAAGAAAGAAGCACTAGAAATTGACATAGAATAAATATGGAGAGAAACATTCCAATTGAATGAGGGCATCGACTTTGACCACCTCATCATCAAAGATAATTTGTTAAGCATTACTACTGAGATTGTTGAGAAGATAAATAAAACTCGACAAGACATTGTCGCCATGAAAAAATATATAGTTCCCCAGTCGGACTGGGAATGAAGGAGGATTTGCAGAAAGATAAGGAACAAAAGTAGAAATTCAAGCACATCAAGAGAACACTCAGACAAATCAAAAGAAGATGGGAAAAAAGACAAAAAAAACTAGAAAGAAAAACTACTTATGTCAGCCCAAAAAAGCTCACAACAAACAAAAGAATGGGAGTTAGGTAGAAAAAAACACCACGTAAGAAAAGGACACCCGATGCAACAATTGACCTAACCAGAGAATCACCTCCAACAGATCCAGTAACCATCATAGAATAACTTCTAGAAAAGAAAAATAAAAGGTAACTCATAATCATTAAGTCATCGGAAGTAATAGAGTCAGATCAACCAGTTGATATGGATGATGTTGATATAGAAACCATGAACATAGAGTAGTAGAAGTTGATCGAGGAAATTGAAATTGAGTCAATACACCATCATTCAGTTAGAGAAAAAACTTCCCCACAACAACCCGTTGAATCAATACAACAAGGCAAGCCAACCAACCCAACAAAAATGTAAGAGGTTCATCCATTTGAAGCATTAGATCAATAGGAAGACATCTTACAGATAACAGAAACACAACAACTTGATGTTTGCTAGAGTACCAAGGAATCATAGCCAGGAAGTAGTGTCCCAAGCATACAAACAAAAATCTTGGAAAGCCTGTAGAATGAGAGGAACTTCCCCGAGGACAATCCTATTGAGTTGGAGAAGAATAAAACAAAAGAGATAACCAAGGATATTTAGGACATAGTGAACAAAGAAGTGAAAAACATGCAGCAAGAGGAGGAAAAAAAATAACAAACAAGTGAACATAGCATTCTAATGACGCAACATACGGTGTCAAAAGAGGGTCAGCCTTTGAAATATATAGATAAAAGAAGGAAGAAGAAGGATCCCATGATCACTATTAAAAAGACGTGCCCAACTAGCCCATCGGGAATTGCAATCGAAGACACATTTGACCCGACCACTATTTATGACAAACACCTATTCGACTTACACGAATCCATTTCGAAAGAATCAACAATGAGATGGAAGAAGGTTCTCAAAGAAGGAATTCAGGCTGAGAAATTAAAACTAGAACAAAATAACACCTTGCAGGAGTGCAAAGAAGTAGTCAAGTTGCATGAGGGGATAGAACAGATACCATATGCACATAATACCTTAGCAGGATTTAAAGAGATAATTGAAAGGATGATCAAAACCAATATAGAATACCAACAACAAGTAGTGACTCTACAAAAAGAAAAAGGGGAAGTCAAATAACAACTCGAATTAGTAGCCAAATAAATTCAAAAAACTCAAGAGAATATAGAAAAATCCTTGATAATAGAACAAAATAATCTTAAAGGCTTCAAGCATAATATAAACCAAATGACCAAACAAGCTAGCACACTGAATTATGTGGTAAGTGAATGGCCGACCCATTTTGTAGATGCATTCAACAAGTGTTGGATACAAAAGGTTGTAGTCGAAAGTATATAAAGAGAAATAAACTCAACCATTGATAACAAAATCAAAGAAGCCCTCACTACGTAGCTGACAAAAGAAAAAGCAGTGGAGATACAACTTTCAAAGAAAGAATAGGAATGGAAAAAGGAGGGACACAAAGTGCAATTGGAAATTTAACAAGAAACCATTTGTCTCAGCCAACTCCAATATAAAATGCAGAACCCAAAACATAAATTTTACCAAGATTCAGGCACAACTCAGACATCATATATAGTAGAAAAATTTGACCTGATTTCCTAGTCAAAGATACTAAATCTAGAAGCACAATAGATGATCGACATGTGGTGTGACTTCATGCAAAAAACAAAACATTCATCCCCTAACATCATTCAGACAACCTTCAAAATCAGTAAACAAAGTGAAAAGAGCACGGAAGTCGATGAGACCAGCAAGGGAATTTCAGGCACAATAGAGCAGTCAGAAATGGAAATTTAAGTTGGCTCACCATATGACTATTTTGTCTCCTCTTCTTGCATATTTCTCTCTCTCAATATTCTATTTATCAAATTTTTTAATTTTGTAATCAAAATATGGAAAATTAATTTTGTATAATCCCTTCTTTCTTGGGATGAGAAAGGAATTAAGGTGGGGGGATATATTGTAGGGGTTATTCGACTCTATCGACTAGCCCCGATGGTCGACTAAGAACTAGTCGGTTGACAGAAAAAATTAGAGGTAGAGTTCTGTCGAAGTATATGTTATACCGACCAACCTAGGCAGTTAAGTAGTGACAACTTCCTGAAAGGGGTATACATAGACAAGAACATGAAAGCTCAAGTAGCTTCACGTGAGAGGTTGTATAAAAAAAAATTGTAATACTATATCATATAATAAAGGACTATTCTTTGGGCTCTCATTACTTGTGTAAATATTTATCTATGTCTATGTGTGTGTATGTATCTTATATGATGTCTAATTAAGGATCTACCGGTAATATCCCTGCTTCTCCCTAGATTACAACAAGTCACATATGCATTTCTTGCTTGATCAATTCTTCCATAAGCTCTGCAATCTGTAGATTTATGTCCAATGTTTGTATGAACGAAACAATGATCATAAAATAAATTTTCATACCTAGGAGTGAATGATCTTCTTTGTGATGTAGTCCTTCTTAACTCATTCCTTGGCTTATCATGATCTTCTCTTCTATTGTTTCCTTCACAATGATTGAAGCTTCTTTTATTTTTGAAAGTGGAGGGTCTTCTTTGATATTCATCTCTTTTGTAATCGTCTTCTTTAGTTTTTATCATTTATGGAATTTTCTTCTTTGAGGAGTCACATTCTTCCTTCTTAATAGCGCCTTTGATGACTTCTACATAACTCTTAGTCTTCTCTTCATTCTTTCTTTCTAGAAACCTGTAACATTTCTCTTCCGATTTCTTTACTGATCATGTGGAGATTTCCGTCTCATCGATGTTCTTGTTGAGCTGGACAATTTTAACTCTTAATGTGACAAATTCTTCTTCAAGCTTCTCACACTCTTCTTCTTTTTCATCATCCATATATTCATGACTTCTTCCTTTCTCTTTGCTTCTTCAAGTTGGGTCTCCAAGGACATAATTTCTTCTTCAAGTCTTCTTTCTTATTGACTGAATTATTCTTCAATCTTATTTAAGTCCTCAGATATTTCCTTGAGATGGCTATTCAAAATATTTTCTCTCTTCTATGCTTCCTTTCTTTGTGATACTATTTTAGCTTCCAAAAATTGTTTTTCTTCTAACTAATGTCTGCATGCTTCATCAATCCTTTGGGCTTATTTTTCTTGGAATTTTAGGATTGTAATAATCTATTGGACTTCTTTATAAATTTCTTGAGAATTATTCTTGACTAATTGTTCCTCAAGATACTTTATTTTCTTCCTTTATTTCGTTAGTTCATATAAAGCACTGATTAATTCTACGTCAAGATCTACTATGCCTTGTTCACAATATTCTTCTTCTGAATCTGTCTGACATGATGATAATATCTATTCTCATTCTGTAACTGCACTTTATTTAATAGGTTCTGACTCTGTGATGGGAAATTACTTGGAATAACTATTATGTATCTTATCCCAAAGTTCTTTAGCTGATGAACATTTTCCCAATTTCTCTCTTACCAGATAAGGTAATCCTTCCTAGATGAAATCCATTGTTATTTTTTTGTTTTGTTTCAATTCATTCTTAGTTGTAGTCTTTGGTTTCTTTGTAGCGATGTATCCTATCACAAATAATTTCCTTATATCATATCCCTAGGCCTGTAAAAATATTTTCATATTTATGATCCATATTTCATATCTCTGACCATTCTGACCATCAAACTATAGTACTCCAGTCTCAACATACTCCATGATATACCTTCTAGTGGTTAAACCATTTTATTGAAGGAACCGACTCTCATACTAATTGTTGGAAAAACTCAACGATGGGGGGTGAATCAGTATTGAGCAATTATACCACTTTTAACCACAATATATAAAATTCAAATTTATCAGCAATATATAATTTATGATTTCATATAATATATCACGAGCATGTAACCATAAGCAATAACAACATCACATAAAATACACAATACACCAACATTTACTTGGAAACCCAAATGGAATAAAACCACAAAATAATTTCTTGTATATATATAGAATTTATTCATAGGAAGCACTGACTTCCAAATTCTCCAGCACCAACTGGAAGGAGGCTCCAACCCCCTATTTACAGGATCCAACCTAAAGGAATATACAAATCCCTAAATTCTCCATCTATAAATGGAAGGAGGCTCCAATCCCCTATTTACAGAATCCAACCTAAAGGAAGATCCAAATCCCTAAGTTCTCTAACACCAACTAGAAGGAGGATAGAACCCCCTTTCCTTTCCCCATCCTTCCATCCTAAAATATAAATGTAGACTCATTGTCACTACCACCATACTGTCACTGGTAATGTCACTAATACATCAACCAACTTGTCATTGTCATTTTCACATCAACCAACCTGTCACTATCATTGTCAATGTCTCTGATATAACATCATCAAACTATCATCATCATTGATTCTCAATCATCAATGAAAATAGATCCATGATCACCAAGAACACCTCTCAATCATATGCTTAACATCACTAACACATGCCTCTACCAATCATACACCAAGATCACCATCATACAATCACAAGATGTGTGTCTCAACCATGTACCTCCATGATGTAATATCTCCCTAACCATGAGGAACCATGTGGCATACCACCTACCATTGGAAACAACACAATGAGGACTATCCATCTAAGACTGTGCTACCTGTATTTACACTATAATTCATGTCCTTATTCCTGAAACAAATTTAGGTCTCGTGAGCACACCATATTTTGTTGACATCAATGATGACCATATTATGAACATCTCAACCACATCTCTGGGGATTCTAGACTTCTCCAAGGATTGAAATCAATGAAAACCAACAGTCCAATAGTAGTCCAGGAACCTCTTCTGGAAAAACATCCTTAAACTCCCACAGGACAAGGTGATATTCAAATTTCAATTCCTTTCCTTTTGTTGAGTTAAGCACTTGTATTTCATACAAGGGGAATCCTTTCTTGCTAAATTTCTTAATAAGCAATGTTGATATTTGTCTAACTAAAACTAGCTTTCGAATGCCTTGCAAAACTCTTGCATTTCCTTATTCATCTTCACACTCTAAATTCTTATCATAGAAAAATATTTTTTCCTTGTGAGTCGATAACCAATACATACCTAAAAATACATCATATAATACCAAAGGTAGGATATTCAAGGATTCTTGAGTACACAATCCATTCATTGTAAATGGACAATCTTCTATCACTTATGTCACTTTCCTGTTTGTCCCTATGGATAACTGAACTAACCATGTCTTTGCATGTTTATTTCTCTATAGGGAACATGCTTCAACAACATGAGGTGAAATATAACTATGGTTAGAAACAGGGTCAATCAATATAGAAATAGGTTGCTTGTCAATTATACCTTCCAAATACACTGCAAAGGCTTGGTGGTCTGCTTGCTGATTTTCCACAATTGAGTATATAATTGGCATGATTTTGGCCACATCATTGATAGTAGTAGCTTCCTACACATGATAAACCCTTTTAATGTCCTATTTCCTATGAGGAAAATCCCTGAAAAGGTGTGGTTCTTCACAACCCCAACATTTCAAAGGTCCTTTTTTTTATTCCTCTACTCTTTCTCTTGCCTACTTTGTTCGCTTGTTTCCAGTTTGAGATGGAAAATTATGTTGATGCATACTTCTGATCGATTGAAAAAAATGAGCTCCTTTCTTCGTATTCTTATATGGGAATGATTTGAATCCATTCTTATAGAATCCACTCTTATCCTTTCTCTTCCAATCCTTATAAGGCTATTTCCTATTCTTATATTGATCATAACAACACCTAGCCTTCCTAATTGTGTCTTCCAATGTCTTTGGCCTATCAAATTCAATTTTTTCATGATAGGACTATGGAAATACAATAAGGAAATATTGTATCCTTTCTTTATCATCAAAATAATTCTCCGGCTTGCATTATTTTTTGAAGTACTTCTCAAACTTCTTCCAAGTAATTTTTATCTCTTTCAACCCTTTAACTTCCTTGAGATCCTTCCACCAAATATAGGATCCTCCATTTAGATTGAAGATAACAATATTCACTTTTGTATTGTCTGAGTAATTATGTAATTGAAAATACTTGTTCAAACCCAACATCCAAGCCTCAACTTCTTCCCCCTTCTTTATTTCTCCATCGAAGGTAGGTAGCTTAGCCTTATTGAATTCTTCAGTTAGAGAGCTCTGTGAATGCCTATTTTTCTTCTTCCTAGGAAAACACATCTAGCGTCTCTATTGGAAAACTCCTCGAAAGTGGACTTCCTACTAGAGGACTTTGTGGAAATGCTTCTACCAAATATGCCCTTCCTTGCATCCCGATGTTTCTTTTTGGAATAACATCTTCCAACATTGTTATGGCTTGGAACATGATTTTGTGAATATAAATGGGTTTTCAACCTCTCCAACTATTGTAATTTTGCATTACAAGGGCCTTGTTGCATATGCCTCTAAATCTCTAACAAGATCTGCAGTAGAACTCCATTCAACTCTGCTTTTTCATCCTAGGCTCTTATCATCCTCTCATTGTTCAACTTCATATTTTTTATGACAGCCAATAAGTCTAGATTGGTTTCTCTATCCCTTCGACCATTAGACTCCTCTCCTCTAAAATGTAAGGTGTATTCCATGCTACGTTGCACCATTTGCCTCTACTTTCCTTTCTAGTACATCCTATGTGTTGAAACAACAAACCATTATTATCCTTTACATTAGTTAATTTTACAACATGAATTCTTGGAAACTAAGATTCTCTTAAATATTCAAGAAGTCTTCATGACCCATTCAATCCTAGAGTTTGAAATCTTCTCTAATATGACTCTATAACACACCCAACCCTGTAATCTCACTTAGGCTAGTGGGATGTTCAATTTCTCCTTAATTCTTGGGGTAAGTATTCAGGTTACTCCCCCTCATCCTAATTCATCAATTTTTAAGTGAATACTTGTCTTATTAGAATATTTAATATTTAAACACTCACTTAATCAACCATATTTCCAATGAAATCCTTATTCAAGTCCTACTATAGTGACTAGGTACCTACACACCCTATATTGGGTAGTTATCTCTACTTCTAGACACAAGTTCAATAGTTTGGTTCGACATAGACTCTTTCCCATCAGAATAGCAGGTCACAAGCCCAATAAATCCATTCTGATGGATTTAGTCCAATTAATCATACCGACAAATCCATTGGTTCTCACACATGGGAATCAATGGCCCTGATGCCTTAGCTCTTAAACATACACACTTGTTATCAATTACCTCACCATTTATTCCTTAGGTGATCAAGTGGGACCCACAATGATCCTACGACTAAGGTTACACCGCACCCACTCTCCAATAGATGACTCACATTTTCTCTTGGATTCCCTTATGATCAAAGTGCACCCACTCTGGTATCATATGTCACTCTGACCAACTTACTCCAATGGTGCTCACACCTACGAAATATCTAATGATCCTCATTCACTTTATTTGACATCCAAGGTTTATTCAGAGGTACAATTGCACTATAGTTATAGTTCCTATGTCCTCTATCTCTTTCTGGACCCTACTAGATCAAATGAATAAGATATTAAGGGACATATCCATTGAATTGGTGGTCCTTAGTCCCTCTCGTCTTTAGACTCCTATCTCTTACCCTTCTTCCCAGCTTCTGATGGTATTCCTTCCTAGAATCCCATATGTGACATTGATGGTTACAATATCACCATATGATCCTCCCACTATTACATATAGGCTAAAAAATTGATGAACTATTATGACGATTGTGATAAAATCAATTTGTTTGTCGAATTTAAAAAAAAAGAAGAAATTTTACTGTTTTTTTTTAAATTAGTCCCGATAACATCGGATTTTCGACGTGTTCTAAGGCATTCAGAAGTACGATGCCCAATTCCAACACTTTAATATAGTTGTTTGTAGGTCAACATAATGGTCATTGACTTCAAAATGGTCAACCTTAATTTAGGTTTATAGTCGTTGGAATTTTGACGATGACGAATCTATAAATTAGTTAATTGGAATAGAATTTCGACTAATTTGTTATAGTTGCGACATATTTTATGTGTTATAGCTCTTCTAATCTTTTATGGGCACGTTGAAGGTCGACCGAACAAATATCATCCCTTGGTAAACTATATATTCATTATTATATCTTTATATTGATTGTATTTATAAAATTTTATATTGTTTAAATATTTATTATGCAGTACACTAATTTTTCATGATTGTTTGTAATTATAAAGTCAAGCTAGCCCCCTAAGCGTCCAAACGCGCCAAGTACTAGAAAAAATGATGTTGTACTACAAGGTGTAGAGGAATTTGGAGTGTCGAATATTGAAGATCAAGTTAATGATCCTATGGAAGAAGATGACAATAATAACAATATAGTTGAAGACGATGGGACAAATGAATTGATCCAAGACTTGTTCGCTCGACCAGACGAGGATGATGATGAAGACATTAGTGATCTTGACGTACCTCTACTAGAGAAGGCAGAAAAACCACTTTATGAAGGTTCAAAAGAAAATCTTCTTTCTGTTGCATTATTTTTGGTGAACTTAAAGGTTTTGAATGGTTTGTCAAACAATTGTATGGCACATATCCTAAGTTATGTAATATGGTTCATCATCACGTATACATAAAGGTTGATTTTTTTTTCTTTTTTTTAGTTTTAATTAATGTTTGAAATAAGAATGAAATATTTACAAATTATAACATTCTTTACACTAATTACTTATTTTTTATGTCGTAGATTGTTAGGTGAATTTATGTTACCATCGTCAAATATTTTACCTCACACATACCGAGATTTAAATACCATTATGAAATAAATTGGAATGGAGTATCAAGCTATAGATGCATGTCCCAATGATCATATTATATACTATGGAGAACATGCGTCAAAAATAGAATGCCCACAATGTCATACCAGTAGATATCGAACCGATCAACTAACAAAAATGGTGCCTCGTAAGGTTCTTCATCATATTCCCATAATTCCACGTTTGCAACAACTGTTCTAGTGTGAAAGAATAGCACAGTTTATGGATTACCATGCATGTAATAGAAGTGGATATGGTGTTCTTTGAATGCCTGCAGATGGTTATGCATTTAAGGAAATTGAGGAAAAATGGCCAGTTTTTAAAGATGAACCTCGTAATGTTAGGCTTTCATTGGCCGTTGACGGTGTTAATCCATTTGGGGAGCTTAGGTCTATTTACTCAGTGTGGCCAATTTTTGTTATCAATAATAACATTCCTCCTTGGATGTCAATAAAGAGGGAACACATAATGTTGACAATGATTGTTCCAGGTATGTAATGTTATCATTAATTTTCTGAATGTAAGATTTCATTTGTATTTCTTGTTTCATAATATCTTGTATTTATTTATTTATTTACTTATATATGCACATCGCGTTAGTAATTATATATAATTTCAAACAATTAGGTAAGTACCAGGTTAAATATATGAATGTATATATCGAGCCTCTCATCGACGAGTTACTAAAGTTATGGGCCGACATCACTATGTATGACGTTTGTAAACCAATAAGGAGGAAGGAATTTCAATTCCGTGGAATACTTGTATGGACAATTCATGATGCCCCGGGACTAACACAATTTTGTGGTATGTAACAATCCATTTCACTTTAATTATAGTATATAATTATTTGAATATACCATGCTGCATTTGTTTTTAAATAATCCCCTTCGTATAATTGACATAATTATTAATCCAACTTTTGCAGGTCTTCAAACAAAGGGTAGATTTTCATGTCCAGTTTGTGGTCCTAAGATCAAATCTCGGTGTTCAAAAACTTTATGAAAGGAGGTGTTTGATGAGTATAGGAACTTCCTCTCTAAGAACCATAGGTATCATACTATTGAAAAAAATCTTTTCAATGGGAAAGAAGAGACTGTATTAAAACCACGAAGAATGACACCTCACCTATGGAAGTTGGAATATAAAAAATTTTGTCGAGATGGTATATTGCAATTTGTTTATGTAATATTGTATATGTAATGTTATGAATTTTTATTTTATTGAATTTATTTTATGCTTCATCAATGTCGTGAAGGTATTAACAATGGGCTCCCATGAGGAATGAAAAATTATCCCTCTCAATTCATGAGGTTTCCCTACAATCAGGACCTAAAAATAGCTCATTTGTTTGATACAATGCATATTGGGAAGAATGTGACAGAAACATTATGGCGAATCATAGATGGTAGGAGGGATAAAGAAAAAGTCATCAAGATCTGTAGTGACATTCAGGAAGCCAATCATGTAATGCAAAGTGGGATCCAATCCAATATCGACAGAGATCGAAATAGCCTTCCTTGGTTATTAACAGAGAAACAAATAAATGATGTAAAAGAGGTCATTCAGAGAATAAAATTTCCCACGGATTTTTCTTCAAACATAAATAATATCTTAACAAAGAAAGGTGAATTTGGTGGGGTAAAAATACATGATTGGCATACCTTCATTAAGGTAATTATCTCTCTCTCTCTCTCTCTCTCTCTCTCTCTCTCTCTATATATATATATATATATATATATATATATATATATATAT
>ML782608.1:347517-360913 GCA_009831015.1 Picea engelmannii
TGTTCATAAGACAAATATTCTTTGTATGTTTCCTTTGTGGTGGCTCAAGCCCTCAGTACACATGATGCCTTACAATGAAATGTAACAATTTTACTATTGAATGATAGCATTATGTCACCCATGGTTAAGGAGGAGGTATGGAGAAGGTGAAGGTACAATGACATGTGATGAATCACACCCTATCATATACCAATTTGATACAAATTGCTTGTGAGTCCTTGGAAAAAACCAACAAAATAAGAAGGAAGCATATAGGTCTCTTTGGGATGTAAACTATATGGACTCCTAATCCTAATGGGGAAACAACACACACTGAATTGTCATCCTCTAAAGGTCGTTGTGCATACACATTTATAGGAATGGAGGAATGATCCACGTTGACCATGTCAAAGATCAAAATTACCTAGGGTTTTTGTGTTTGTTCCATGAAATCAAAGTCTATGATTACATTCAACTAAGTTTATTAGAATTATTAAGGTGATTCTTAACAACCCATGTATAAAAATTGACTATGAATTATATGAACATTGAGAAAGTCATCACTCCATCAATAATCATCCCCGCATCTTATCTTGTGATAATTCACTTATGTTGTGCCATATCAACATCGACTTCAAGGTAGGTGTGTGCTAAATTGTTGTCAAGCAGATATTATTCTTTTCTCCTATTTGCGCACACACTTTGACACTCACACACTAAAATCCTTTGCTAAATTACATTCAACACACTCAAATTTTCGTTATGTTTCCTAACAACTACTCTAATCAATGATTTTATTATTTTACCATAACTCTCAATATATTGACTTTAAATTGTCTAGTGGAAATTATGTATAGGTAGTACTTAATTCTAGAGTATTGAAATCATAATGCACATATTTCCTAAGTCCTTTATCCCAAATTCTTTCTATTTTTCAAATTAATTTTTGTGACAATCTAAAAAGGATTTTATATGACATTCACAAATCTCTCGAATGGCAGTGGGGATATGTGACCCAAGCTAGGGTCTGTGACTAGATAAAGCAGAGGGGCACATCGTTAGGCATCCCTGGAGAAGGCACAAGTCAGAATCATCTGAACGAGGCTAATTGTGAGTGGATGATGGTTCAATTATGCCCAAATATGTCCCTTAGTATCAAACCAAATCATACCTGCTATATTAGCATATTCCAGACCTTTTCTTTTCACACGTTGCCCTCGCATCGACCTTCGTTTCATTGGAAGCCATTTTATTAGCAGAATTATGGGTATTTGTGGTGATATTTAAGGCCATATTGGGAGCTATGAAGGTAGTGATTGAGACATGCGCTATAGCCTCTGTGATTGGATTCTCGTATAAGAGCCATTTTTTAGGAATAGTGTTATGTCCGCTATTGTTCTCTCTAGGAGCCATATTGGAATACCTAAACCATTGATCGAATAGGTGCTTATCTTTGCAGGACCTCAACCACTGCAGCACAAGGAGAAAGTGAACTCGGCCACTTCAATGAAAGGATACATATACCTCGAGCCACTACGTGCGTAAGGAGATAGAGACCTCGACCTCAAGCCAATATTCAAAAGGAACAAAGAATGGTGAGTAATTTCATTCTGAGAGTTTCAATTTGGAAAATGAATGAATAAATTTGGACTCCTTATTGCCACACAAATGTTTGAATAAGAGGTCTTTAGGATTCCAAAATCTCAAAATCCACAATCAGATACTTAGCATTTCAATAGGTTTCTGATGATGCTCATACTAAATTTAGGGTTTGGTTGAATGTATATGGTTATTCCATGATTGTTTGGTCTGATATTGGTTCACAACACATTGAGGGCCTTAAACATAACTTTCATATTACACATTGAGGGCCTTAAACATCTTTGTTATTTAATATATCTAACAACTACAATAGAGATATTTTTCTTTGCCCCAATTTATATCTTATCTATACATTCACACTGTTAGAAAATAGGGATCCCACATGTACCTCCCTTGCAGCCACAAACCTTTAGGAATAATATGTTGGGTAAGAAACCTACAAAAACTAGGTATGCATCCTCTTCCTTCCCACACTAACATATTTTTAACCCTTAGCATTAGTAAACCTCTCGATGCACTTCTATCCAATGTGGTTTTGGGTTCATGGTATTGATTTTTGTAGAGAGGAAATCACAAATTATAAAATCCACCAACACACTAGGACCTAAATATTTTTGGAACACACTTTAATTCCATCTAATATAGAATATGCATGTTTGTATTGAGAAGGGGAGCACCCTCCATCAAGTGTTCAATGAGGGAAGGCTACTAGGTACATTTGAGGGAAATCATGTCATGGTTTTGGACTCGTGTCGTGTAATAAACTTAGATAACATTCAAGAAGAGATGAGTTGACTAAGGTTATGGACCATTAGGAGTCTCTTAAAAGACATGTACCTATACCCAATGCACCATTTTCCATGTTAGGTTTTACCTATGGGGGCATGAGAAATAATTTTCATTAGACATCGAGAAATGACTTGTGCTTGATTTCTTCAACAACTTTATTGGTTTCTTCTTCTATTAAAACAAAAACAATTGTCCTCATTTTTAGGAAAAATACAAATAAAAGGTGAGTTATAAAACACTAGTGTTAACCCACTTGTAAAGAATAACAAGCCCCATGACTTCTGATTTCTACACAATAAAAAATAAAAATACAAAATTTTGGCATTTTTTGTGCTACAAGTAAGCCTAGAATTTGACATCCCACATGGTTTGAGAATGCTCATTCAATAGTATAGCTCATGATTCCTATTCCCCACCAACGCCATTATAATTTTTGTAATCTCACTCCTAAGTAGTGTCTTGCATATTGTTGTTTTGGCTCAAACACAATATTTTATCTTCATACAAACTCAAAATCCTCTTCATTCTTTCAATATAGGAATAGATTTATCCTTCTAGGTCCTTGGTATTTTTGTTGCTACACCCTTAACCTCCCAATATTTCCATTTTTTTCAATGCCAAATTTGCAAAATCCCTTTGTTCCAACAATGTTTTGAACTTCAAACTCCCTTCACTAATGACTAACCTACCTCTTTTTTACCTCCTCCAATCGTTTGTTTCCTCCCGAGAATCTAAGATAACTCACAAGAAATTGTTGTCAATATATTTACATCCATAGTTGTTATTTTTCACTCAAACACATTGCAGAGGGTGTAGTTGTACTTCCTCCTAGTCACCAAGCTTATTGTTTCCCCATAGTAGTACTAATGTGAAGTGTGGAGGGCATGCCTCTTTGCTTTCAAACCCCATTATCTCATGTTATCATCCCTTGATATGGATATGAATATATGAATAGCAACATCAATGTCTAATTTCTCATCATCCACTAATCATTAATAATATAAGAAAGCAATATGATCACCTTTACTAACATGAGATAATCATTACTAATATAAGAAAGCATTATGAGGAGTCTTTGTTCCACCATATATCCACAAGTTGGTCCCCTTTTCCACGATGTGTTATTCCTCGAGTGTGGATAGTGTATCCAAATATTTGTCATACATACATTTTTTTGACTCCCTGTGGATGAGTGAATATAATGGCCTCATAAATTCTTCACATATATTCACATAAATACTAGTATATTTATATTCCCACAACACTTTTCAGTAAACATGAATCAGGGGATGTTTGGGAAAAGACAAGTAAAACTAACATTTTTAAAATCCATACCCGGGGCGATGTATCCTGCTGATCCTTTCAAAGAAACTATTGAAGTAAGTGACTCAATAGAGGTTGCACCCATTCATTTTGCAATCCCAAAATCTATTACATGGCCTAACATGTCTTCATCTATTTGGACTCAAGTGAGCTCCCTTCTAAGTTTAAGACTTTGACTCTATATGAAAATCACTCATTTATATTTGTTGACCTTGCCTGAACTAGTTTTTCAGTGATTGAAACTTGACTTGTTGAAACAACTTGATATGTCACTTGGTCTCTCTACATCACAAATACGAGCTGATCAATATTCCCCTTATAATACGAGTTGATCAATCTGCCATTTAAGAAGAATGCATATTTGTTGTTTTCCTTTTGTCATCCTTGTATCCTACACAATTATCATTACTAGAATTGAATGGGGCATTCTTCTTAACTGCTCGCTCATTCTATGGACTACAGGTACAACCAAACAGGTATTTGTTAGATCTGTCTTCATCGAGCGAGGAAAGTTCAGGTAGACGGAGAGCAACTAGAGCTGAGAATATCAGAATAAAATTCCATAGATGCATGGAATTTTTTCTTGCTGAAGGGGGGTCTTGTTCTTATGATGTTGAGAGAATAGACGACATCGAGGTGCCCTTGAGGTACAAACATTTAGTGAAATGATGGGTACCCAAGGACCTTCCTCAAGTAAACACTATTTTTTTTCTGGACGAGAGGATATATCACATTTCTCCATCATCGTTACATGTCTTGGGGCCATTTTCCATGGATGGCATAAATTTTTTTGATGGTGGAATAACTTAATTGATGGAGTATGTTGGGCCTTATTACAATTATAGAGATTAGATGAAGCTAGTCCAATATCCGTGAGGTATGCGGATATATGGAGTGGCTGAAAATTATATACAACTAAGAGACAACGATAGAAACAAAGGAGGGCCTATGTATATTGATGGAAGGCCAAAGGCATCGGGCAATATTGCAGGGTTTATAAATAGTACATGACCTGGGTCAACAAATAAGCAACCCAATTGCATATTTGAGGGGCGGGAACGAAACTGTATATTCCTATGCACAATAAAATCAATAACTGCAAGGGAGGAGTTGTTTATTGATTACAACTTGAATCGAATACATATAGACATTGCTATTATGGGGGCGGTAATTTGAAATCTATTATGTTTACTTATCATGATGTGATGTGGTGCAATTTGTAAATTTGTATTCCCATTGTTTGTAAATTTATCGTTGTTCATGATGTTTATTTGTTATGGATTTCTAACACCTAAATCTTATGCACATCACACTCTTATTGTTTGCATGAGTCATTTCATTTGTTATAGATTTCTAACACCTAATGCTTGGTAGGCTGATCCTGGAAAAGCACCAGACGACCCCTCAAAATAGGTAAATTACAGGCAATGCACTTCACTATAATGCACATCATACTCTGTGAGTTAGCATGAGTCATTTCATTTGTTATGTATTTCTAACACCTAATTCTTGGCACGATGATCATGGAAAATCTCTAGCCCCCCCAGAACATGCATATGATTAACATTTCCGAATTACAATTAATGTGAAATTTATTATTTGTTTATATAATTGAAAATAACTTTTCTTTCTTGAAATATGTAGTCCACGAGCCATGGTTGTGATGATTGGGTCGACGACAACTTGTTGGATGACCCCAACATAATGGTAACGATCAACAAAATCATCAGAAA
This sequence comes from Picea engelmannii, assembly GCA_009831015.1. Classification (NCBI taxonomy): domain Eukaryota; kingdom Viridiplantae; phylum Streptophyta; class Pinopsida; order Pinales; family Pinaceae; genus Picea; species Picea engelmannii. Next base: position 352,944 of record ML782608.1, read on the forward strand.
AATGAACAGAGAAATCCTTTGCTTGATTGTAAGTAAAGATCAAAATCAAGAAACTAAAGAAACGATAGAGCAATTGAAGGAAGACCTTAAAAAATATAAGGTAATAATCATATATTAAAGTGATTTTTTTTTGGTGATAAGTTCAATTATGAATGTTTCATGTTTATAACTTTTACATTTTCTATTCAAAAAATCTTTTTCTTTCTTATATAGGATTTTTTGGCTCCAATTCAGTCAGCTCCTGCAGTGGATGTTGGTAGTAGTCATGTTGCAGAGAGTACACCACAACATCTACCCATCACGAGCCAACATATACCGGCTAGGATATTCATCACTCAACCTATGTTTGATCCCATTCATACTCAGACTGGGTCCACACCTATAGCTGGGGACTGTGAGCATGACATACCCCTTCAACTGGAGGTGGCAGAGCCACATGCAGGAGTGGTGGCAGTACTGGCAGTGATGACACTATCAGTTCATTTCCTGGATCGTCACGTGTTGCCAGCACGAGAACAATTTCATGCACTTTTTTGGTGAATGAGAAAGGAGTTCCAATAAATACATTAAGAATTCCAGGTGTTTTTAATTGTTTTAACCGTTTGTTGTTGTATATCTGAAGCATATGTCATCTTATATATTATTATTTTCTAATTAATGATCGTTTATTTTTGCATGTAGGAAACAACTTGTTTTATAAACACTTGCATGATGAGTCGTTGGAAATTTTTGGTCCCACGTTACGCATGAGGTGGAATTCTCAGAGTATTCACCTCAAAAAATAAATCTTGGACTACCTTAAACGTATGTTTGGGGTAGATACCTTCGACAAAAGCGAGGTCTCCAAAGCGGTGGGACTATATTTAAAATATATACATGACATGTATAGGTTTAACTTGCAAAATAACCCTAGGTATGAACGTCCAACCATTATTTCTGAGAGGGAATGGAAGGGGTTCATTGAGGATGCAAAGGAGAAGAGATTGAGAAAAGAAGGAAGAAATCCACCTAGTCCAGGAAGGTAAATTACAATTTGAATTCAATACTTTTAACTTTCTTTATTTTTAAATACAATTGCGATATATAACATACTTGAAATTTTTCATAGGCTCCATGACACTTTGAAAGCCACCAAGGAAAGGGTTGAGAAACATGGCCAATACAGACTAGGCCAAGGCGGCTATTTGAAGTTACAGGCACAAATTGTAAGTAATCAAACATCTTAACAATATTATTAATTATATCGCCTTCCAGGTTTCTGGTAATTCATGGGGAAACCAATAACAAAACTCAATACTCTTATGCAATGTAGGGGGATGCTTTTGGTACCAACGCCACTACGGAAGACCTCCGTCTTGGTTACAAGTATGGATACCAAGCTATTATTGATCAATGAAAAAGCTTGGGACAACTGCTAAGATGCAGTGTGCATGAGATGGTATATTATAAAAATATAACCACAATAAAACGGTTTCATTACCTTTAAAATACATTCTCATTTGATATTGTCCAATAATTTTATATGTTGCTCTGTTATTTATAGCATGGGAGCAACAATATTACCGAGCCCATCAATAGTACTGCAAAACAATTTGTTTATAGTAGAGAGAAACCACAAGATGGTGCTTCCGTGCAGCCCTATGAAAGTGAGGTGCATCCTCCTGACAGTGAGGTGCATCCTCCTGAAAGTGAGGTGAAACCTAATCCTAACATAACTGGGTCGGTGCAGCCCCATGATGTTGCTGCACATGAGAGCCACGATGGTAATATGGCTATATGTTAATCATATATAACTTAATAATTTCGTACTTATGAATTTTGTGATTCTATTTTTTCTTTTTACAAATTCAATTATGATTGTCTACTTATAAATTTTGTGGTTTCAGTGGTAGAGTTGCATGACATACATCAAGATCCTCTAACAGAAGAGGAGCACAGGGCAGGTAAATTATTACATTCCAGTCGTATTTTTTCTTATCAATGAACTAAATCAATCGTATTCAATAACTTGCCCTATAAATTTAATATTTTTTGTCGCTGTAGGCGATGACCCACATATGGTGCCTCAAGGTCATGAGTACATGACAAGGAATGCAATGTGTGCGAGAATGAAAGGACAATCAACAATAGAAGATAACACATTAAAAGAAGATGACACAGATATCGATGAAATACTTAGGAAATTAGCAACAAGTTGTGCAAAGAAAAAACAAAACCTAGTACTGATGTATAATATTATAATACCGATCATTTATAATAATAAAAAATTCACATATGCTTGTCAATATTAAGGTCTTGCATACCTTTTGTTTTTCTTTGCCTTTCAATGATTTCTTGATAAATTTACTTTTCTGTGACATTTTTTGAATATTTTTAATGCATATTATCTAGTAGATAGTGTTATTTTTATTTTCCTTTGACCATTTGACCCTTGGATTAGAATAGAAGGTATAAATCCCACATCAAAGTGTGGAAAGACCCTTTGTACAAGGATGACACCCCCACATTATGATTCTACCTTTTGACAAAGAGATGACCCTTTATGTTGTTATCTTGTGATTGGTTAAGCCCCTCTTGTTGACTTGTATATTTTGGTCACCCTTATTGTCGCTAGGCTCCCCCTCTTATGTGTTGGTCGCAGCCTATCCTTGGTGTTGTCAGCCTATATCTACCCCTCAGTAGCCTTGCCATGGTAGCCTTGACCCTGTCGTAGCCTATCCTTGGCACTGTCAGCCTGTAGTTGCCCCTCGACAACCTTGCTGTGGCTGCCTTGACCTTGCCACAACCTAACCTTGGCATTGTCATCCTATAGTTGCCCCTCGACAGCCTTGTTGTGGATTCCTTGACCCTGCCACAGCCTATCCTTGGTGTTGTCAGCCTGTAGCTACACCTCGGCATCCTTGACCCTGTCGCAACATATCCTTGGCGCTGTCAGCCTATAGATTCCCCTCGGTATCCTTTTCGTGCATGCCTTGACCCTACTGCAGCCTAACCTTGGCACTATCAACTTGCCTCTGCCTCTTGTGACCTTTGTTGTACCTCTGTGTTGTGTGGCATGCCTCAAGAAAGGCTATCGTGACCCTCCATATTTTTCCTAATGTGTTAAGAGCAATGTGACCCAAAGTGGATGGTTACAAGGCAACGTTGGTCTCTAAGGGTTCTTTGATTGATTGAGGTCATCTTGTTTTTTGGGTCTGCTGTGATTTGTTTTTCCTACTGGTCATCTCTCTCTCACTTGGTAAGGTCTACCCTTAGGTAAGTGCTTGACACTTCTCCATGTACTGAGTACATCTATGGGGGTTTCCACACTCAGATAAGTTTCTAACCCTATCTCTTTTACTATTGTTATTTATTATGTTCACTGTTCAATTTCATATTGAAGATCATTGAATTATTTTACAGCAATACCTATCTTCATAGTATGTTCAGATTATGAATTGATATTCAATTTATATCAATGGTTATCTTCTTGATGTGATCTAAAAAAATTTGTTATATTTCTATTATCTTCTTTTTACCCTTATGTTTAGATCTGATCTGTAGTAAGCATATTGTGAGAAAAAATATTAAATTTCTGTCTACTTCAGTTTTTACCCTAAATATATCAATGATATTGGGTATTGGGGAATTGAGAGTGATGTGAGGGGGGGAAGGGGCCATAAGATATTCCACCTTCATGTGGTTGGTCCTGTTTAGTAGAGAATAAATTAGGAATTGCCTAATCTTGGACCAAACCTCTCTCGATCCACCAGAGCAATAACAAAGCCAATGTTGACTTCGTTGCTGCTCCGTCAGATCGAGGGAGGTTTGCTACAAGATTAGACGGCTCCAATAAATTATTCTTGAAACCAAGAGGATCCCATTCAGAAGTTATTTCTAGTTCTATAACTATCACATTTGTAGTTTGTTCTCAGTGAGTAAGTCGATGTTTGAATCTAGGATGATGAGGGGCTACTCCAAAAAAAGGATGATAAGGTGCTTGTAATCATTGTCAAGGTATGTTCTGACATTCTCAATTTAGTGCATCTTAACGTATAGTAAATAATTGCAGTTGAATATTTTTTTTTAAATACATATTTTATTTAATATTCTAGATTGTCTAATGTAGCGATCTATTATCTTGAGTAGGAATATCCTGGAGGTTAAATATGTCCATTGAATAATCTTGGATTTTGTTGTCTTGTCCAGGTTTGTCCCGATGGAAAAACTATTGAGCATGAAGCAACTCATGGCACTTTAACTCGAAGGTGAAACTAGCACAAATAAGGGGTTTGGTCTAGAAGTTTTAATTATATATATGATGCATCAATGTTTTGAAGGGTGTATTTTTCTTTTATAATCTCCAAAGTAATGTTTCATAAATCACATAGTTATATAATTTGCAAAGATTATTCTATTATATGGTCTAGTTATAGAATTTTCCTTGTTTCTCCTTTCTTCTTTTAAAACCCTATTTTTTATTTATTTTAATAGCGGTCCTATCCAATGTGCTCAAAGTCTATCAATTTGTAGCACGTCGATTTCTATTTTCTACACTTAAGTTGAGCTATAAGTGGCGTTTGGCTTTTGTAAACGATTTTGTGATTTAATTTTGTGTTGATAAAAATCAATAATTGTTACAATGGTTTATTCTCAAGATTGTTTTGATTCACCTCAGGGTAAATATATACTTCAGAGTTGGTAGCTATAATAACTTTTGTGTTTGTAGCTAGAGTATGGTTATGGCCCTTATTTTTTATTTATCTTTTAAATCCTCTTATGTTTGTCATTGGCGGTCCCGTCCAAGAGTTTTAATATCAAATCACAGAAAAGTGGATTTGGGATCAAAAGGCTATCAAGTTGCAGTGCGTCTATTTCTATTTTATACTAAACATTGTTTTGATTCTCCTGGGGATAAATATGTAATTCTGACAAAACTTGAACTGGCCTCCATTGCAATTTTTTGTTCAATTTCTGGGATGTGATATTGTTCCCCATACCCATAAGGATCGATATGTATTTGTTTAAATACTTATAAGTTGTTTAATTAGCTACTGAAGGTTAGACAATATTTAGCTATTGAAGTTGTTTAGTGACAATTGAAGTAATTTGGTCATTGTTGTATGCAGGTTTTGAAGCACTTTAAGCCTGAGAGTCCATGGCTAAGACCTATACAATACAAGTGAATTCTTCCAAAAAATATCCTCTTCTAATTTCTCAGGCGTAAAATCAGAGTGTCCATGGATGAGACCTATACAAGACAAGGGAATTATCCAACCAAAACTAACTGATTTTTCGCCTGAGAATTTAGAAGAGGATCTTTCTAAAGAATGTTGCTTGGTATAATAGATTTTTCTTGGAAAAATCTGAATGGTAAGGCATTCAAAAGAAGGGTAAGGCATTGATGAGAGTTTGTAGAGTTTAGAGTGATAAAATCTAGTTTTATTTTTATTAGATTTGTAAGGAATTGACAAGAAGGGTTTTGTCTCTGAAAGATACACTATGAAAAAAAAAAGAAGTTCCAATATATTTCTATGACTTGAGAGTTTAATTTTTATATGATTTTCATTGGAAGGTTGAGAAAATGAGTCTAGTCAACAAAAACTTCATTGATGATTACTTGTTCCTAGACATGAATCCTATCTTGATTACATTCCATTTGAGTCTAGTGACATTGCCATAGTTTGGAAGCCTATGTTTGAACCTCTCTATAAATATATTTTTGTGGTGTTGCATGACTTGTTGGTCTTTGGAATTACATATGGATTGAATGGGAATACCCTATACATGTGAAGGATGTACACATTTTAACATGGTTGTCTATGGAGGGGGAATATGTCTCCCATGCATTTCAAGTTATGGGGAAGCATGGTCACAATAAGGCTGGACCTAGCCTATATCACAAGTATGGTACATATAGGGGAGGTTTTGGTGCCATCATCTCATTGATTATTAACCCTGAGGACCATTTTGCTTGCTAGTTTATTGCAATCCATCTCATGTGTAAATACACCAAGGAATAATTCAACCTGGATGCCCAATTTGTCATTAAATTATGTGTGCAGGGAACTAAATTGAAATGGTTTAAGTTATTAATAGATGAAGTCTTTCAGGCATGTGCTAATCCCCACACATAATCCACCTAATTCATCTTTGGATATCCATTGGTTTCTTTTGGGATGTGGAAATGGAATCCCGTATAGGGAAGATAACTTCATCCCATGCCCAATCAACAAATTCTTTCATTGCAATTTGATGCGTGGAAGAGTTGGAAGGACACTAAGAATTTTGCATTCAATGAGGCCACTTTCAAAAAATGGTATGACTAGATGATTAGAGTTAGTAAACCCATTTTGTGAATCCCATAGGTTCTACAAGTGAATAAATTTTGGCTTGGTATGAACATGGACAATACATTTATGTGGATATGACGGACTAATGTTGATAAATTCCATGTCATTTCTTTGCCCCATTTCCAATTGAAACAACCAATCCATCTCTTCCTTTGCTGAAGCTTGAGCCAACCGATGATTTTCTCCGAGATATTGTAGAATTTGGCAACTGGAATGGGTTGGTCAGTGTTGAGGAAACCTTCAGTGCCTTTTATGAACTTGAGAAAAATAATGCCTCGCCTCTTTTCAACAATGTTTTTATTTTTTTAAATATTCAGGTCCATTGGTCTTCTGACTACTACAGGTTGGACTTCCGATGGGAAATGCTCCCAACAAAGCATTGGAACTACAACATGCTCGTCAGTCACGTCGGTAGGATAGCATCGAAATATTCATCGGTAGAACGACGAACATCATCGATAGTTTTTCGATTGTCCTTTGAAATTAAATTTTTAAAGGTCGTCGATCGTCAGACGTTAGGGGAGTTGGAATACCGATGATAGTCCAATGTCGGAAAAACCACGGGAGATTTTCTAATTCATGTTGAGCCCTCATAAGCGATGGTTGGGCGATGTCAAATGTCGGGGGTATGACAATAGGACATCGTAAATTCTGTCCATTTATAGTAGTGTTCGATAGATCAATGAATATCATTGTCTTAGAGTTCCCTCCATTGGATTCCCAATACAAAATCATACTTGGACACCCTGACTACCATATACTCCGACCAATGGTCTAGGTCTACTCACTATGCTAAAATCAACAACTCTGAACCACCCTGACTCAAAACACTAGTTTTCTCCAAGTTAATAGTATGATTTAGGACTTAACCATTTTAGTGTTTCTTATAGGACATCACTAAGGTTCTATTAGACCTCCTTGGCTCTCATCTTCACTCTAAAACTAGATAATACCATTTCATCTTAGCCTTGGATGAATATTTTCATATCCTACAAGATTTCCATTTAAAGGAAGGAGGTTTCCACAGGGCTTAAGGTTCCCCAACTTCTCAAAAAACTCTCCTTGGCTTCAGGGTACTCGTATTATTTCGGGGTGAAGGTTTTTCTCATATATTTCAATTTTTACACTCAAAAACTTACATTCCTTCAATATTACACTTATTATTGGCATTAAATCTCTAGTGAAGGTTTATGTCCTACAAGCCTTAAATTTCAAGGACTTGTAGAACTCACATGGGTACACCCTACTCTTACACATCATGTTTTTTTACATAGGTCCATCAGGTTAATAGTGAGAAAAAGACATACACTCTGTAATGACCCTTTTCTTATTAATATGAATAATTTCATAAATAATCCTAAACATTAGCTAAATTATAATTAATTATTATATAACCTTAATTAATTATACGTTATTAATTAATCATTTTGATTATAATTAGCTGAAGTATGATTAACTCCTTGATTAAGGGTTAATGAATGATTAATTATTAAACGAGACATTAAATGATTAAGTATTAAACTAATGGTTAGTGATTAATTGATTATTAATTAAGTAATTGATTAATTATGTATTAAACAAATGGGGGAAAAATAAAATATAAGGTTAAATAGGGTTACGTATCCCATGAGGGATAAC
>ML782608.1:383192-410430 GCA_009831015.1 Picea engelmannii
TTTGGGGGTTTTGTTGTACAAACCCTTGTGAGAAACTCAGTGGTGAAATATCCACTCACCTTGTTCCACAGCTTGGTCTCGGGGATGAAAGACTCCTCCACACCATTCTAGTCTCAGGGCCAGTTTATCGAGGGAGGTTCGATTCATCTTATCCTGAGGGCCTAGGGCCATTCCGACAATTGGGTTTTGTTTGTAGGGTAGGACCATCAGTTTGAAGGATTTTCTGGAGGGTTATCATCATTCTATATTTGTCTACAGATTGGGACGTTGTGGAGCCATAGGGGACATCCTGTGATTCAGTAAAACTCGGATCTAGGGAGATCTGCTTGAGATTTGAGCCCGAAACTTCTCCCATGGGATTCTCATAGCCCGATCTATATTCTTGGAGAGTTTCAGAGAATTTTGAGGCCTCCTTCATCAGGGCCAAACCATCTAGGGTTTCAGTCATCAAGTGGGGCACACCATTCAGTGAATAATTCAGATCTACGGGGTTTGAGAGTGGATTTGGGAATTTGGACATCTGGGTTTTCCTTACAGTTGCCCGATCTATCATTTGGCATATTTCTCGGGATGATTGGATACTTTTGGTAGCAAGGAAGAATTATTCAGGGCTTCAGCATTCTAGCAGGACGTGGCACTTTCCAGCTTGGAGGTTGAGCATTAGTGCGGCTCAGATCTACTTGATTTAGTCTTCATTGTATATCAAACCTTTGGAGGCTTACTTTTTATTGTCGGGAGCATTTTGTAGCAGCTCATATCTATTGCTTGTACGACCATCTGAGGTTTATGCCAGATCGGCCATCTATTGTATTGATCTTACATTGCTCATGATAAAAAGGTCAGATCTTTGCTTGTGCTTCTACATCTTGAATATATTGTGATCTCCATGTGTTGATGAATCTTGTATGCAGTTAATAACTCAATAAATTAGTAGTAGTTAGTGATTCCAAGAAAGAATTTGGCTTGGGATCATTACAAATATTTCTTTTTAAATTATCAAAGTCAACATATGCCTGAAATTACGACATCTTTTGTTTGTGAAATCTAAGAGTGTCTTAACATGATCGAATTTTTATTTTTTTTAGATCGTAGGCATTGATCTCCTCTAGTGTCGCATATAACTCATTCGATAAATGGTTAATCCGACAAAACTTTATAGTATAAATAAGAGAGGTATGTATTCTTGGATTTTGATATATATGAAGACAAAACTAGATTAAAAATAGTAAACAATATTAATTTAAAAAAAATTATATATTTGAAATCTACATAGTTGAATCTATCTATGTCTATAGTTATGTCAACAACTAAATTATTTATCCTATAGAAACATAACATCAAAGGAAAAGATATAGAGGGGTATTCAGAAAAATTGAGGATATGTATCAATTTGCACACCAAACCACTAGGTTTGTCATCCCAAACCTAAATCTAAGCCAACCAAGTCATCATACATGTTGTCAATCCCACCCAAAAAAAATTGAATTCAAAAGAATGCGTGTGCATTATTAAGAGTGAACATTCACTCTAGGAGTGCGCATGTGTTCCTAATAACATGCACACACTCTTAAAAGTCATTCCCTCATCCCTCCCTCCCTCTCTCTCTCCTACACCTACCTCCCACCTCTCTATGTCCCTCACACTCTCTGTCTCTACCCCTCCGTCTATCTCCCTCTCTCTCCCTCACACTCCTATACATGGTAAGACCTAGAAATGGAAAGAGTTATACATCACAAGGCATGGAAATACATAGACCTAGAACTTAACTTGACATTGCTCAAACTCTCACACCCACTCCCTCTCTATACACCCCCTCTTCCACTCTCTCTCTCTCCCTCTCCCCCTTTGTCCCTCCCTCCCCTCTCTCTTCCAACTCTCCCCCACCATTTATCTCTCTCTTCATTGTTAGTCTCAATATCACTCTCTCTTCCCCTCTTTCTCTCTCTATTCACCCTCTATATCTCCCTCTGTATCCCCCCATTCCTCTCACTCTCTCTCTAACCCCCCTTCTATGTATCCCTCTCTTCTTCCCTTCCTATAACTATCCCTCTCTCTACACCCCATATCTGTCTCCTTCTCCCTCCCTCTCTGACTCTCTCTCTACCCCTGCTCTTTGTATTTCTCTCACCCCCTCTCACACTGACACACTCTCTTCTATACTCTCTTACATATACGCTTTTATCCTACATTTACCTCCCTCTCTACCCCCCTCTCTATATTCCTCTATTTACCTCTCATACTCTCTCATACTCTCTCTATTTTCCTTCTATTCCTTTCTTTCATTCCCTCTCACAATATTTCAAACACACTTTCTATCCCCCCTCTATGTCTTCCTCTCTCTCCCTCCCACACTCTAACACACTCACTCTATACCTCCCCTCTTTGTCTTCCTCTCCCTTCCTCCCACACTCTTACACACACACTTTCTATCCCCCCTATACGTATTCCTCTCTCTCCCTCACACACTCTAATAAACTCACTCTCTATGTCCCCTCTTTGTCTACCTCTCTCTCCCTCCCACACTCTCTCACATACAATTTCTATCCCCCCTATATGTCTTCCCCTCTCTCCCTATCACACTATAACACACTCAATCTCTACCTCCCTTGTTTGCCTACCTCTCTCTCCCTCCCACACTCTAACACACTCACTCTCTACCTCCCCTCTTTTTATTCCTCTCTCTCCCTCCCACACTCTCACACACTAGCAAGAGTGGTACATTGCAAGGCAAGGCATGGTAAGGAAATACATTCCCTTGACCTAGACCTGGAAATTCATGTCAAGACCTAGACCTATACTTCGACCATGACCTAAACCTATACTTAGACCATGACCTAGACCTAGAACTTGTCTCACCATGACTCACACTCTAGGATCCACTCCCTCTCTATATCTGCCCTCTTCAACTCTCTTCCTCTCTCTCTCTCCCTCCATCTATTTATCCCCCTTCTCCCTCCCTCTCTTTCTCCTCCTCCATCCCTCCCCCCCCCCTTTGTCTCTCTCTCTCTCCCCTCCTCCTTCCCTTCCTCTCACTATCCCTCTCTCTACCCTACCTTTCTATCTCCCTCTCCCTACCTCTCACTCTCTCTCTCTACCTATCCTCTTTTTATTTCAATCTCCCCCTATCACACTCTCACTCACTCTCTCTCTCCCACCCTGCTCCCTCTCTCTCTCCTCCTCCCTCCCACTATATCTTCTCTATGTATCCTAGATATACCCCTCTCTCCTACATTTAACTCTCTCTCTAACCCCCTCTCTATATTCCCCTCTCTCCCTCTAACACTCACAAACTCTCTCTACTACCCTTATATTCCTTTCTCTCACTCCCTCCCACAATATTTCACACACACTTTCTATCTCGCCTCTATGTCTTACTCTCTCTCCCTTGCACACTCTAACACACTCTCTCTCTACCTCCCCTCTTTTTCTTTCTCTCTCTCCCTCCCACACTCTCACAAACACATTTTATATCCCCACTCTATGTCTTCCTCTCCCTCCCTCCCACACTCTAACACACTCACTCTCTACCTCCCCTCTTTGTCTATCTCTCTATCCCTCCCACACTCTCACACACACACTTTCTATCCCCCCTCTATGTCTTTCCCTCTATCCCTCCTAGACTCTAAAATACTCACTCTCTACCTCCCCTCTTTCTCTACCTCTCTCTCCCTCCCACACTCTAACACACTCACTCTCTACCTCCCCTCTTTTTCTTCCTATATCTACCTCCCACACTCTCTCACACTAGAAATAGTGGTACATTGCAAGGCAAGGAATGGTAAGGCAAGAAATTCCCTTGACCTAGACCTATCAAGGCATGTCAAGACCTAGACCTAGACCTAGACCTATACCTTGCCTCGACATGCCTCACACTCTCACATCCACTCCCTCTCTATATCCCCCCTCTTCGACTCTATTCCTTTATCTCTATCCCTCCATCTATTTCTCTCCCTCCTCCCTCCCTCTCTTTCCCTCCCCCTCCCATCCATTTGTCTCTCTCTCCCCCTCTCCTTTGCCCCTCCTTCTATATTTATCTCTCTTACCTTCCTCTTACTATCCCTCTCTATAGAACACCTCTCCATCTCCCTCTCCCTCCCTCTCAAACTCTCTCTCTACCACTCTTCTTTGTTATTATATATCCCCCTCTCACACTCTCACTCACTCTCTCTCCACCCTCCTCCCTCTCTCTCTTCCCCTCCCTCCCAATATATCTCCGCTATCTCTCCTACATATACCCCTCTCTTTGTTGTGTTTGTTTTGTCACATGGGTGAGAAAAACAAGGGCACTTACAAGTTTAGTTGGGCCTACTAGGAAAGATAGAGGTTAGTGTATGAATTAAACGATCCAAGAATATGAAATAAATAAAAAACTAAACTATAAACAACTAAATAAGTAAATAAAACTAAAATGCATAAGAAACATTGAACCAAAATCAATCAACCAAATGACCAAGATTATGCCACCAATGGATAACTATATTAGTTGGAAAACACTGTAGATAAAGGAGGATTGATGGATTCCCCCTTCCTCCTTGGGAGGGATCCTGAGTCCCCTATTTGAGATATATTCTTACAATGATAAACTAGAAAGAAAATGGTGAAGAAATCCAAGCCTATTCCCTCAAGAGGTGAGGAGAATAGCTTATTGGAATGTTGCTAGAATGCTCCAATAAGAAAAGAGGTTTATTGAAGGAGGATTGAGGAAACATAACAATACTATGAGATTATTAAATTCTTAGTGCACCCATGGCCTCCATTTATAGAATGTATTTCAGGAAATATCCAACCAGTTCTTAGTGTGGACAAGGGGCCCTTCCGAGCACCCTTATGTCTTTGACCAGCCCCCCATTCAAATTCAGCTTGGATTTGAGAATCAAATCAAGTTGGGAGTCGGTCTAGAAGTGTGTGAGGGGCCGACAAGAACCATAAATGCTTCCTTCCTAGGAGTGTGTGTATTTTCTTGTACACATTCGTGCATATGGTGCATTGTGTTCTCTACGAGATTCTTTGTCCCGCGCACTGTGCATGTGCTTCCTTTAGTGTTTTACCGCATGTCAATTTTTTGACCAGTTGTATAGTTTTTTCTTGTTGGAAATGTATTTTTGGTGTTGTAGGTGAACTAATAGGTGTCTAAAGATGTTGTATTTATGTAACCTTTTGCATGCAATGTTGCAGATGAAATTTCAATGATAACAGATGCCCCCTGATGTGTGAGGTTAGGAGCATGCATATAGCTGAAATACATCAATGTTTGTTCTATTGAGAATACCATTGTAAGGAAGAGTGTTGATAAGACCTGGAAAAGCGATCCTGTTAGAGGGAGAGGGGAAACCGTGAGATACAAATATGTCTCTCGGGAGAGAAAATAAAATCTATATACAAACGAGGTGGTCATGCCCCATGCTCGTGTTATGTAAATCAAAAAATGTAAGACAGTAATTGAAGTTGTATAATGATGTAGATAACTGCAGCACCCTCCAAGGTGGTTTGATAACAAAAGAGGACAATTTTGATGATGAACATACTTTGAAAAGAGGTAAGGATGCCTGGAAGAAGGGTCGATGACTCGTAGGCATTGATGGCCTAACAAACTCAAAGGTCTTCGACTAGTATAAAACAATTGCAATAGTCTCATAGTAAGACCCATCGCAACATGAGATTGTGTTGAAGTTGAATTTTATGGGGGCCAACGAAAACAGAGAGTAATGATGGTTCTCTCTGTGTCGTCCGAGAATCCTCATTGTAAAGGTAATGAAAGTCGAGATATTGTCTCCCTTCTGGAAATTGTGTTGATGTCGATAGAAAGGGAGATGTGACTCCAAGAAGAAAAAGGGCTTCATGAAATCCACTAGATAAGATAAGGAACTGATAAGGAACATGAACAAAGTCAAGATGTGGTGAGATTCAATACTTCCCTTGGTTGGAGGTATGTTTGAAGGGTGATTGGCAACAACTATGAAACTATATCTAGTGTCAGGGGGACAACTAGGCATGGGGTTAATTGTGCCAGAGGCGTGACAAAGTGGACAAAATCAGAGATCAGGGGTACATGGACTATGGGATACTTAGGGTTTATGGATGATGTCAACATGAATAGAGGATAGTGAATGCCCCAAACAAGGGAGACATGGGTTTCTTTTCCAAAAAAATAAGGTCATCAAGGATGCCAACAAAAAGATAAGTAAATGATGGAAACAAAGGTTTTTTTACAATTACCAAATGAATAAAGAATAATTTGGGATGAGTGTACAGATATAGAAATGGGTGCCCCAATGCAATATGGCTTGGCATGTGAGGGCGCAAGTTGCGTGGAGAACTGGTGGGGGGTAGGGGCCCCATTGGTGGGTTTCTGTATGAGGGAAATGAATGGAAGGAAATATGCAGATGGGAAAACTAATTGTAGATGAAACGGAGGGTTAATGATACTATAGAGGCATAGTCAAAATAGAACCGAGATGAGAGAACATGGGAGTCCATTGGGAAAGCTAGAAAAATGAGAAGAAGGAGTATGTGGTTGATTATCAGAAATGAGTAAGACTATCGGGACTCCCATCGTTAGGGGTTGGAAGCAACATGAGTGTCAAAGTGCCAAGGGGGACTATGAATGGGGAAACTCATGTGGGGGAGAGTGCTACCGGATGATAGTAACAAAATGCAGCGGAGGTGACAGTATTGCAGAGACAGACATAGGGACCCTAAAGGAAAATGTTGGAGGGTGTGACTGGGATATGCAATTAGTATTTAGAGGGAGTGATTACATGGCAGTGTCAATCATATACCTGAAGGGGTTACGCTGCTATGTGATGACCAAGTACCTTCACACATTAAAACTGAATACCCGATGTGAACAATATCTGAATATAAATAACATATAACAATTATTTGATAATTGTGAACATGAGCATGCATACCTAGACGTGATGTGAGTAAAAGGCTCCCCTAGGGCTGAGTGTAGATGGTGACCTGGGGAATGTGACTTTGTAGGTGATGGGACCCTGATATCGTGGCTAAAGACATATCAGAAAACAATAACTCTGAGCTCCTGTAACTGAGTGTGTAATTTTGGAAAAAGGGACTATATATGACTGTGGGGCCCACAATTCCACCTCTTTTGTACCTGCTTCCATAGTGAGTGGACCAGAGGATTTAGAGCAGATTTGGATATTACGAGAGTTTGAGTCGACTGAGCTAGGAGTTGTGAGAACGAAGTTAGTGGTCCCATCCTCCTAGACAATAGATAGGTTCTATGTTTTGGGTAGGCTCGTACGGATGGCCATACTAGGGTTTTTTGTAAGGGTGGGCCCCATAATGCACGGGAGAAGGAAGGATACCCACGCTGAGATGCGCGGGTATAATTCCCTCTCATGTGCATGATGTGAAACTATGATGAATATAGGCATGCATGGGGGAGTGTGGTTGGGAAAAATAGGTGTGCATGTGATGCGCGCCTATTCGAAATACAACTGTGCACTGTGCACTACTATTTCTCAGACAATTGTGCATTAGTGCACAGTTGTGTAGAGAACATGTGCGCATGAGTGTGCACCTATGTGTGTGACAACTGCGTATTAATGCACATATGTTTCTCTTACAATTGTGCATTGATGCATAGCTTTGTGAAGAACAAGCACAGATATGTGTGCGCCTGTGGGGGTGACAACCACGCACTTGAGGCAAAGTTGAGGGGTTTTTTGAAATTTTGATTTTTTTGGTATTTGATAAATGATGATTATTGACCAAGGGTTTTTGTGTTAATGCAGGTGATCAGTTGATCATGCTAGTACACTGGAGGGAGAGAGACTGGGAGCGCCTCTGGGAGGCAGTGAGAGAGGAGCCAGACATTCAAAGACTCTTGGCAGCGTGTGGGTTGTTCAAGTTCTTCGACTACCCACTGATACGGTCATGGGAGTACTTTCTTCAATATATATTGTCGATGTGGAGCACTAATCTATAGTGTTTCATTGTGCAGGGTCAACAACTAACATTCTCAATTGTTGAGGATGTGTACTTCTTGACAGGGCTCCCCTTTTGGGGAATGCCCTTGCTAGCTCACCCCCTGCTGCCAGGGGATGTTAGGTTGATAGACCTAGCACGTGATTATTTCTCAGGTCCAAATCCAATGTCGGGTTCAGTTGTCCATATTGAGGCGATGGATTCAATTTTGCATCAGTGCATCACAAAAATGATTGTGAGGATCTACAGATCCTTATCTACTCAGTGGATCAGTGGTGGTCAACTGAGGATTATGCAAAGTGTCTTGGATGAATATTTTTTCTCCTGGGGATTGATGTTGCATGCTAAGATGATGGGGTAGATTCACCAGTGTTGGACCACCAAATTCGGTGATTTTCCCTTTGGATATATCTTGGTGGCGTGGTTTTTAGAGAGGGTTCCCATGTTGCTCCCTAGAGTGTTGTTGCTAGCTGCAGGGCCACGTGAGTGGTGACTTATGTGATGGGCTATGATTTTGGTACGACATGGAGGGGGAGAGGGTGGCCACTCTTTTACAGCCACATTGGAATGTGTGTGGTGCCATATGTCACATATTATACTTTGGTTCCTATATGGTGGGATGGACTTCCGGCATGACCCATACATGATGCTGCCTCCTGGAGAGGATTGGGACTAGAGAGGTATGTTGGTGTACTTATGTTTTGTGATTTTTATAGTATAGAATATATTTATATGTATATGGATGCTGAATCTACCTTCGTTTTTGTTTTACATATGTGGGGTTGCGAGGCCGAGAGGCGTAGGTGGTTGGAGAGTCAGCTTGACAGGGGCTAGTGAGACCACCACTGGTAGAGCCATGGGTGGGAGAGAGACATTGGAGGGACGAGGATGGTGTGAGTTCAACAGATGAGGTGAGAGCTGGCCGGAGACACAGGTTGGATGATCCAGGTGCAGGGCCAACACATACTCCTCAGGTAGAGGCTGACAGGGGGATGGATGATTTCAGAAATCGGTTGGAGGTGGTATTGCAGGGTGTGATGGAGGGCATGTGGTCCCACATTCAGGATGAGAGAGTCCTGGAGGAGTGTGTGGGAATTTTAGTAGAGTGGCAGACCGTGATCCACTGGGAATATGTAGCAGGGAAAAAAATGACTGGTTGACTGCTCCCTGGACCTAGAGGACCCCCAGCTGGTGGGGCACCTCCTACTGATAGAATCCCAGGTGGTGGAGCTCTGGGGGCACCATGAGTTCCGATTGTATTTTTGTGTGTTTATATATGCCTGTGAGCCCATTTTGTATAGGGTATTTTGATACCCAGTGTATAGGGTAGGGGGTACCCATTTTGTACTCATAAGGGTGGGGGGGCTCAGTCTCCTATGAATGATGTACATATCGTATTTTTTTGTAAACATTTATGACACATTGATCTATATATACATGGATATACCTTTTTGGGATCTTTGTGATGTCTACATGTGATGAGTTTTTGCGATGTTTTATGATGTCTAATCTATATGATATGACAAATGTGTGATGAATGTGTGATGATGTCTTGATGTGATAAATTCCAATCTAACACTAGGTTAGCCATGGTATATGCTATTTTATTAAGTTTTCATGGAATATGTATAAATGTAATTGAATCAAAATGTCAAGATAAGAGTCTAACTTGTAAGTATTTGCGAAAGAGGCACAAATCACATACATGATATATGTTGTTGAGTTGTAGGATGAAAAGATGGGAATATAATAAGATGCTAAGGTGAAAAATGTGGTAGTGATGGGCCTCGGCGAGGAGGCCAATGTCGACTTTGTATTCTTCTTAGTTGTTGGTTGCTGAGCCCAAACATATGCTATTGGAGTGGAGCCGTTCATGTGAGGGGGTGTAGAGGGCCCAAGAGACCGAAGCGAGATCCTATGTCCAGTGTCCATATCCATCAGCATAACCTATGAGGTAGGCCGATGGAGGAGACATATGTCAATAGCATGAATGGTAGATCATATATGAGGAGTGGAGGTGAAAAAAGAAGACTAAAAACTCTACAAATGTATACAAAGAAAAAATCCTAGGGTAGAATGACTACACTCAGGCGTAAAACTTCTTTAAGTACAACCCATTGATGGGTTATTTGAGAGGATATCCTTCTGGAGAGGCCAGGAAGTATGCACCTTTAGTGAGGTAGTGTTGGACGATTTAGGGTCCATGCCATAGTGACACAAATTTCCCATTACCGAGGGTATCATGAGTGATATCATAGGCTAGGAAGAGATCTCCTTCATTAAAGGAGCTAAGGTTGACATGGAGGTCAAAGGTGGCTTTGGACCATTTTTTAGTTGCTTCATTGTTCTATAAATAAGACCAATGATCTTCATCCAATGACTCTAAGTGCAGCAATCACTACTCCATTGGAGCAGTGTCATGTAATAGCTCGATGGCGGTGCACAATGTGGGAATTTCACACTCAATGGGGAGGGTGGCTTCTATCCCATGGATGGGATGAAATGGTGTAAAACCGATGGTTGTTTTGACTATCATGCAATAAGACCATAACACTGAAAACAACATATGATGCTAGTTGGTCTTATGTTTGTTGACAGTGCATTGCAACATGGTTTTGAGGACTTTGTTAACAATCTCAACCTATCCATTAGACTGAGGGTAGTATGGGGAGGAAAGATCATGGGAGAATCCTAAATTTGAGGAGAATTTGACGAATATCTCATTCTCAAAGTGCTTGCCGTGATCAGAGACTAACTATAGTGGAAATCTGAAATGGGTAATGACGTGGTTTAAGAAAAAACACATTGTTGTGTCAACGATGTTGTTGAAGGTAGGCATGGCTTTGGCCCATTTCGTAAATTAATCTTCTACTACGATGATATACTTGTGTCCATTGTTGTATGGAGCATTGCAAGTCATGAATTCTATGCCCCATTTGTAGAAGGGGTTGACAGTGATGACTGGATGTAGAAGAGAAGGTGGCACTCATGCTTTGTTTGCATAAAGCTGGCATTTGTCGCATCGCTTGAAAATATGGATGCAATCACAAAATAATGTAGTCTAGAAGTATCCTGCTCAAATGATTTTTTGGGTGGTGGACATACCTAACAGGTGGCTGCTGCAAGCGCCGCTATGGAAATCGTTCAATAATTTTTCTGCTTCATCGATGGTCAAACATCGGCAGAGTATGGTGTCGACCCCACGTTGATACAAAATGTCACCAATGAGGAGGTACCGAGGGGCATGATGGTGGAGGCATCGACGATCATCTCACGAGATATGAGACCCAAACTTCTGTGTCCGCAGGTAGACAAAACGGTCACCATAATAGGGGTCATCCGAGGGGATGTAGAAGAGGTGTTCATTGGGGAAATCTATATTGATGGTTGCACTTTTAGTGTCGGATGGGAACATCATGATGCGTTTAGTGAGAATAAGTTCTTTCTTTCTTTTGGGAGTTGAAAAATCTAGGTTATTTTCCTGAAGGATGAAAATCCATAGGGAAAATTTGCCATTAATTTGTTGGTGACTAAGAAAGTACTACATGTGGTTGGAATTTGCCATGACTTTGGTAGTGCGAAGCAAGATATAATGACACATTTTTTGGAATGCGAGTACAAATGCGAGGGTGAGTGTTTCTTCGTGATTGTACTTCAGAGGTGGTCTTGAAATATTTTTATTAATGTAGTAAATAACATGCTCATGGCCATCATCCCCTAATTGGACGAGAACTCCTACCACTGAGATGGTTGAGGCCAACAAGTAGAGGAGGTAATCACGATCATAGTTAGGAGGACTAATCAAAGGGGCATTGGATAGTGCCACTTTTAAATAATCAAAAGCGGTTTGGTCATGTTCATCCCATAAAAATGGGATATCATGATGTCGTAAGAGAAGGAAACCATGCGCGTGTGTGGTGTAATCTGGGACAAAGTGTCGTAAAAAGTTGTCTTTGCCTTGTAGGCTCTGTAGTTGGCACAAATTCCTAGGTGGTGTAATTTTTGTGATAGCTTGGAACTTGAGGGGGTTTGCTGTGATGCCATGTTGGGATACTATGAACACAAGAAGGCATCTGGCGATGACGCAGAATATGCACTTGAGGGGGTTCAAACGAATATTGTACTGGCGACATCGTTGAAAAACGAATTGTAAGTCATATAGATGCTGTGTTCATTTCCTGGAACGAGTAGTGAGGTCATGCAAGTAAGCAAGGATGATGTAGGAAATATCATGGAAAACATAATCCATGGTGTGTTGGAATGTAGCACCAACATTCTTGAGTCCAAAAGGCATGACATGATAAGAAAAAGTACCCCATGGGGTAGTAAATGTTGTTTTATATTGATCTACTGGTTGGATTTGGATTTGATTGTAGCTAGAGAACCCATCCATGAAGGATAGGGCCTCCTGGCCTGCACAGTCATCGATAATTTGGTCGATGAAAGGCATTGGGAAGTTGTCTTTGGGACAAGCATGATTGGCATTGCGAAAGTTAGTGCAGACGCAAATAGTGCCCAGTCTTTTGTTAATGGGGATGGGGTCGGGGACCCATGAGGTATAGGCAATGGGGTATATGAACCCGACAGTGCGTAACTTGTCGATTTTGGATTTGATAGCCACGACTTTGGATGGATGCAGTGGGAATTTCTTTTGACATATCGGGGCGACATCTGGCCATGTGTTAATGCAATGTTCGATGATAGAAGGATCGAGGTTGGACATATCTGTATATGACCAGGAAAAAATATCTTGGTATTCCTGAAAGAGAGCTTTGTAAGCTATGAGTTCTTTAGGGGAGCATGCGGCGCCAATGGTGATTTATTATATGATTCCTTGTTTGATGGAAATGTCAATTTTGATAGTGGGGGAAATGTTGGCCATGTTGCCTTCGTCAAAAGCATCGGGGGTAGGGATAGGTTTGTTGAACCAATCTATATGCCCTGATGGAATAAAATCCTTGGTTTCGATTACACATATGGAATCTTAGATAAGAGGGTCAAAGGATTCCTGTGAGAGAAAAAGAACTCGGTGATGGAGCGTATTCCATGGGAAATCGGGGGTAGTGAGTTCCTCTAGGATATCTTTGTCATAGTGGAAAATGTGAGAATATAAGTGATCTGAGGAGGTAACACTGGTGACTGTCACCGTGTGACTGTCTTCCCATGGTGAAGACATAGAGGGGGTATCACTACTATGGTGCAATGGAACGCTTGACATTGTTATCACATTTATTTGTAAAGGGGTGTTTTTCCTAAGAAGTTGGCCCCTTGGTGAAATAAATGAAGAAAAAGGGTAAAAAACCCACAAAATCGCATTATCCTAAGTTTTTAGGCCTGGGCACAATTGTGCTAATTGGCGTGTAGATATGAACATCTAAGATATGTGCGCCTAGATATACAGTATGTGGTCCATACTGGACCACCCCCTGAAATGTTTCCTTTAACAAAGCAGGGGGGGGGGGTCTGGAAAAGCAGTTTCTCCACCGGGTTCCCTATTATCGTGGCACGCTCTCGTCATTTCGGACCCCCCCCCCCACTCCAAACTTCTTACCACCCCCCCCCCTCCGGAATATCCCACTTATTGCTCTCCCTTATCACTTCTTCCTCTCGTGACATCTGTCCTCCATGCCATCTCTCTCTTCCACCCATCACATCGCCCGCTCTCCCTCCTCGTCTCATTGTGGAAAACCTATCCTCTACTCACCTTTGGGTCATGTCTGCCTATCAATCCAGCATATCATCTCCTGCCAGGTGTTATACCACTCACCTCCATCTAGGCATATGGTCCCCATCTCACCTACTACTATGGCCTTTCCTCTGCCCCAACATAATGACCCCATGCCACTTCACCTATGACCTATCCCAGCGCAATACCGACATTTTTTTTCGTGCTCACTTTCTCAGTCACCTTCCATCCTCCACGTTGGTCCATATGGTCATCTCTCATATCATCTCCACGTTGATCATGCCATCATCCCCTCCAGATCCTCATCCACTTCCACCAACTGTGTCTTCTTGTAGCGGTCCAACGAAGCAGCCGAAGACTAATGAGAAATTGCCATGTCTGTCAGATGCAGAGTTGACTTGGAACTCTCCGATCTCGAGGAAGCTAAAAAATGTGATGGTGGTTAAACATCATTTCCACCATAAATGGAAAGATCAGGAAAGAACCTTTAGTTAGTCCACTCAGCCGCAGGCCTGTTCTAAAGCACGATTACATCTGGAAGAGTTTGTGTCTGACCAGAGACTGAACCCACAGTCTTCCAGGAGGCATGCAGACGTAACGCCTTCAATGTGATTACTTGAAATCTCTTCTGCAGTTTTGGCTCTGAGTATTTAGGGGTCATTCCCATATTTTGTTAGTGTCGATGGTTGATCTAAGCTCCTAATTGTAAAGTTTTGATGAGGCTTATGGTTTTCTAGTTATGATATGCATTTGAGACTTCTTGTTTAATGAAATTCATTTTCCTTTCATCTTTGTGTAACTGTTTTGTTAGAACACTTGGGCATGGATGATCTAGTCGAGGGTAGCTATGTTTTTGTGATGTAGGTTTGATCATAGTGGCATTGCAACCAGTTTTAATCAGTTTCTTGTGTTCAACTTTCCCTCTAATACTGAGATCTCAAGCATGGAGGATCTAGTCGGGTTGTTGTGACTGTATTGTAATGTATTTTCCGTTACAATACTATTATAGAAATTTCAATTTCTTGAAGTTATGAACTCAAAGAGGATCTTATATTTGTAACTTTTCCTCCTCAGGCTGCTGGAAGACCCAATGTCCATAGCAGACCATTTCATTCTCCTTAAACTCTTCCCCCTACTCACCACTATATTGCAAATTACTGACTGGAGTTACATCAAGACCTCACTTGCCTATGCATGCCAACCCAGTTTCCTGAGTTAAAATGATACCATCCCAAGTTTGCATCCATTAGACCGCCTTTAAAATATTCATTGTGACATAAAATTGATGGGTATCAGGCTTACCTCTGACGCAATCCAAAGGTGACTTCTGGTGCTAACATTTTTGGCGCCATTGTTGGGGACGAAGTTGAAGATTTTCCCTGGGATTGAATGACAAAGTTTATTGGTTCTAAAGGCCCATCAAAACCAGTACATCAACATTACAGTTGTAAACCTGGCAACTCCACTGTGGTGACTCCATTGAGATGATTCCATTGTTCCTACTGTGGCTTCCAAAGGCAGACACATGAGTTCTACTCCACAGTGGCCCCTAGTAGCACCTGAAGTTGACCCAGAGAAAATTATTAGAAAGGGAGAGGCCCCTCGAGAAGGAGCTTTTGTTA
The DNA here is from genome assembly GCA_009831015.1 of Picea engelmannii. Taxonomy (NCBI): domain Eukaryota; kingdom Viridiplantae; phylum Streptophyta; class Pinopsida; order Pinales; family Pinaceae; genus Picea; species Picea engelmannii. The sequence continues at coordinate 398,454 of ML782608.1, forward strand.
TTGAACCAGGTATTTCTGATGATTTTCATGGTCCTTCTTTAGAAATTCCAATTTCTTCTTCTCATTCCCCTGTCATACCTTCTGTTGGAGTTTCTCAAACTTTAAATTTTGGGAGTGTTCCCGATTGATTTTTCCCCTCCTAGTCCTGAATTGGAGGAAGAAATCCTTGTCACTCCTTTATCCCCTGAATTTGTACCATGGTCTAGACCTAGGACCTCAGAAGTTTTTCCAACCCCGGTCTTTAACAACCCTCCTTCTATTATTTCTTCTAATACAGAAAGGGAAACCTCTATTCCCTCAAGTCCTGTGGAGTTTTCTCCAAATCCTTTGTTGTTTCCCATTCCTCCCGAAAGTGCAGTTCAAGTCTCCCCTGTTAAAACCCCATCTCCTCCTAATTCTTCTCCACCTATCATCCCTATGGAAGGTGCTAATCCTCCTAGAAATATAATGGACGCTATAGTAGTCGCCAGATACGCCCCTCTCATTTTACCTCAACCTATTAATTCCCTTCCAGCTGGTGGCTACCTTAAGCAGCTGCCTAAGTTCACTGGGGAGGGAGATATTACTGCAGAGGAGCACCTTGCAACCTTCTATAGTTATGCTGATAACTATGTCATAGTATATGAAGATGTGTGGATGAGGATTGTTGTCCATAGTATGGATGAAGAAGCTAGAAAGTGGTTAAGAGCCCTAACCCCTAGATCCATCAATGGGATTGAGGCTTTGGATGATATCTTCTTGAGATAGTGGGGGGATAAAAAAGACTTCATGTACTATATCATCGAGTTCAGGTCCCTAAAGAGAAAGGAGGGAGAGTCTATCTCTAACTTCTCCAAAAGATTCAAAAAAATGTACAATAAGATTCATGCTGAGATAAAGCCTACCAAAAGCTTTAGCCAAAATTACCTGTGCCAGTTATTTTGACTTGGATTTATACCTCATGTTAAGATAAAGAAGAGCTACTCCCTTATTTCATATGCAATATGCAGCCATGGAAGTAGAGTCCAACATATTGGCAGTTGATCGACTCAGAAATAAGGCCGACAAGGATAGAGGAAGAGAAAGACCTGAAGCCTCAACCTCTAGTTTTTCTTCTCCTCCTCCTCAAATGGACGAAGTAACCAAGTTGCTAAAATCACTTTCAACCAAGATGGAAAGGTTGGAATTAGAAGGGAATAAGACATACAAAAATCCCCAAAATATTGATAATAGAGGCAACTTCAGGAAGCCAAATAACAATGCTCCTTATGTTATGCAAAGAGAACCTCAGAACAGAGATAGGGATGATCAGAAAATCCAATATCCTCTTCAGAAAAACCTTGTCACAGATAATGGAGAAGAGGAAGAGGACATAGATCCAAAAATCCACTATCTTGAAGATTCATCCCCTTCTCATCACTTAACTCAATCAACATATGAGGAGTCTCTCATAGACATTCAATTAAATGAATTGAGTAAGGGGGATAAGACCGACGATAGCCAAAATAGATATAATCTTAGGTCCAAGAAGAAAGAGGGGAAGTCTGACATCCCTGATCATCCTCCCAGGGAAGAAAATCTTTCTCCTGATGTAGCAAGTAGTAGCAAAGAGAGAAAAGAATAGAGCTTACCATCAGTAGCCAAAGGTCCTACCCCAGAGGTAAACAATATTTTGAAGCCTCTCTCCAATTTTAACTTTGAGAATGAAATCCATAATATTAGGATTCCAGTCCCCCTTTCAGAACTGGTCAAGCAAGAAGATTTTAAGAAATCCTTGTCTAAGTTGTTGTTGCTTGAACCTATGCTTTTCTCCCCAGACTCCATCAATTTGCAAGATGAGAAGCCAAAAACCATCCTAGGTCCTATGGTAGAAGATATATATGATTCATCCCCTCCTTTCTACACATCCCTAAACATACATGATAAGGTGTTGCATAAATGTTTGATGGATTGAGGGGAATCTCATAATCTCATGCCCAAAACTGTCATGGAAGAGATTGGACTAGAAATCACAAAGGAATACCATGACTTGTATTCTTTTGATTCAAGGAGAGTGCAATGTCTTGGGGTCATCAAATATCTGGCTGTGAACTTGTTCTAATTGCCCATGAAAATCATGGTCATGGACATCGTGGTGGCTAATGTTCCTCCTAAGTTCGGTATGCTATTGTCAAGAGCTTGGATAAAAATACTTGGGGGAACCTTGCAGATGGACCTCACTTATGCTACCATTCCTGTGTTTGGAGGAGAGCATAGAAGACTGTACAGAGAAGCTAAGTTGGCCTACATTATCAATGATGAAGCAGACCCCACCAATCTTCCTATCTTTTCCCTTGATACTAATTTGGGATATAACTTATTGCAGCTTACTGATTCCCCTGAACCTCCTCTTGAGATCAGAAAGTCCATTAATCTCTGTGAAGATTCTCCTCCAATTACCCTTGTTTGGAAAATGTTATTTGATGGAGATTCTTCTAGAGAAGGTGTTGGTGTTGGAGTAGTTTTTGTTTCCCTTGCTCAAGAAACCATATCTTTGTCATACAAATTAGAATTTGAAATTACCAATAATGTGACAGAGTATGAAGCTCTCGTTTTGGGTTTGAGAGCTACAAAGGACATGGGAATTGAAGAGATATCAGTGTTTGTGGATGTTGATTTGATTGTCCAACAGATCAGAGATATTAATCAGGTCAAACACCCTCGGCTCAGAAGTTACAGAAATGAAGTATGGGACCTCATTGACAGTTTTTTTTTTTTTTTGTTAATTTGTGCGGGACCTGTTGTCTACGCGATTAACCTGTGGCTTGAGAAACCGCGACTTAGGGGCATCCAAGCCATCAAAATCACCCGAGGATCGCACCCGGCCTGAGCCACACCAACCCTTAACATGGTTGGATTTTTTTTCCCCGCAGGTTTCGAACCGATGACTTTAACATCACGGAGTGGCTTAACAACACACTCCGTCACCGACTATCCTACACCTCGGGGACTCCCTCATTGACAGTTTTTTCTCATCTTTCAACATTTCATTTATTCCAAGGGAAAATAATGTCATGGTCGATTCTTTGGCTATTTTAGCAAGCAATTTCAAAGTCCCTCTGCCACCCAAGCTCAAGTATGATGTAGAAGTGAAATATAGACCCTCTATACCTAAAAATGTCAAGCATTAGAGAGTGTTTAAGGATGAAATCAAAATATTCTTGGAAACTGTTGAGGATTTTTTTGCATTGAACATTGATCAAGATCCAGATTCTGAAACAGATCCTCATGTTGATGTTTTTTCTGAACAAGATTGTTGATCATTATATTGTTAATTTTTTGAGCAATCACATCCCAAAGGGACTAGTCCCTTTGGAAAGACTATTTGACAGCAATGATGTGGCAGTGAAGGGTAAAATATAAAATAATGATGTTGTTTTGGCTGAGTGAAATATTGGCACAGATCAGGAACCAAGATTTGTCAAATTATCAAGTAGTCTTTCAAGAGAGCAGAGGGTCGAATATATTGAGTTATTAAAAGAATTTTTCAATGTATTTGCTTGGACATACGAAGACCTCAGAACATATGACACCAGTGTCATTGAACACAAGATCCCATTGAAAGAGGAGTGTTTCACCTCTTTTGTCACCTAAATGAGCAAAATAGAGATGCTTACAAGCCTAGTTGGGTTAGCTAGGCAAGACAACAATGAAGGAAAGAGTTATAAGTATAAAGAATAAAGGATAATCAAAGAACTAAACTAAGAACATTAGAATAAACTAAACTAGAGTGCATAAGGACATTAGAACAAGAAATAAACAACATTCATGCCACAAATGGAAAGGATTGTATTAGTGGAAAGAAAACACCAAAGAGAAAGGGAGATGTATGGGTCCCCTCTTCCTCCAAGGGAGGGCTATTGGACCCCCAAATATTGATTTCTTCTTACAAGTAACAAACTAGAATGAAATGGTGAAGAGAATCCAAAGAACATTCACTCAAGAGGTGATGTCAATGACCAAATGAAATGGTGCTTGTATGCTCTTGATGAGGAAAGAGGATCCTCCAAGAGAATATAAGAAGCATAAAAATACAAATGAATTCATTGAAAATATAGTGCACCCATGGCCTCTTTTTATAGCATAACTTTGAGACATTATGCAACCAGTTCTTAGTGTGAACAAGGGGCCCTTTAGGTCTTTGACCAACCCCGCAGTCGAATTCCACCGAGATTTGAGTGTCAAATCGACTTGGAAGTTGAACCAGAAGTGGGTGGAATGCCGACCAATATCATAAATGTCTTGTTTTGAGGTGTGAGCAGCTTTTTGCATCCACAATCGTGCATCGGGAACACATGTGATTTTTCGACGTTATCTGACTGTCGCACGTGCACGTGCGCCTTGTGTAGTTTTAGCGCATGTTAATTTTATTGTTGGTTGTATAGTTTTGGACATTTTGGAAATGCACTTTTGGTCCATGAGTGAACTAATGAGTGTTTTGAAGATGTTCGATTCCTATAACCATTTGTGGACAAAATTTCGGTGATAACAGATGCCGCCTAATGTGTGAGGTAAGGAGCATACGTATAGCCAAAATACATCAATGTTTCTTCTATTGAAGGTACATGTGTAAGAAAGAGAACTATGGCGAGTGTCAAGAGAGACCCATTGGCAGGAGAGGGGAACCTGTAGGACCCAAACCTTTCCCAAGGTGTGAAAAAATAAAATTGTGTACAAACGAGGTGGGCATGCCCCATGCTCGTGTCATGTAACTCAAAAATGTGTAATACAATAACTAAAGTTGTGTGTTGGCGTAGATGATTGCTACGCCATCAGGGGCATGTTGATAATAGAAGAGGATGATTCTGGTGATGAATAAACTCTGAAAAGAGGCAACGACGCCTAGAGGAAGTGTCTAGGATTCACAGACATTGATGGCCTAATAATTTTCATAGGTCTTTGGCAAATATTAAAAACAATTGCACTAGTCGCAAAGTAAGACCCACTGCAACATGAGAAAGTATTGAAGTCGAATGTGGTTCAGGTCAATGACATCAGAGAACATTGATGGTTCTCTCTATGTCGTCCGAGACTCGTCATTGTAAAGGTAGTGAGAGTCAATATACTGTCACCCGACTGGAAACTATGTTGATGTCGACAGAAAGGGAGACACGACTTCAAGAAGTGGAGGGCTTCATGAAATCAACTAGATGAGATCAGGAACTGATGAGGTACATGGACGAAGTAAATATGTGGTGATACTCAAGACTTCCCTTGGTTGGGGAGATATGCAAAGTGGCAGCAACTGTAAAACTGAATCTAGCATCAGGGGGATGACTACATGAGGGTGAGTTGTGCCAAAGGCATGACAAAATGGAAAAACACAGAGATCAAAAAGGTGTATGGACTGTAAGATACTCAGGGTTTATGGATAATTTCATTGATGAGAGGAAGTGAAAAATTCCCCAACTAAGGGTGATAAACGTCTATTTGCCAAAAAAGGAAGGTTGCTAAAGGCGAAAAAAAAAATCTATGTAAATGTGGGGAAAAGGTTTTGTACAATTATTGAAAGAATAAAGAATGAGTTGGGATGAATGTGTAGATACAAAAATGGGTGCCCCAGTGTAATATGGCTTGGCTGATGATGGTGCAAGTTGTTTGGGAAACAAGTGGAGGGTGATGGCCGCATAGGTGGGTTTATATATTTAGGGAAATGTATGGAAGACAATTTGCAGATGGGTAAACTGACGGTGGATGAAAATGGATGGTTAATGATACTATGGGGGTGCAGTTAAAATAGAACCATGATGAACTAACCTAGGATTCCATTGGGTAGGCTAGCATAATGAGGATCAAGAGTATGTGGCTAGTTCTCGATGATGCGTAAGACTATCGGGACTCCCATCTCTAAGGGGTGAAAATAGCATGAGTATAAAAGTGCCAAGGGGGAATATGAATGGGACAAATCATGTGGGGGAGGGTGCTACTAGGTGACAGTACTGAAATGCAACAGAGGTGACAGTACTACAGGGCCAGACATAGGGATCCTAGAGGCAAAGATTGGTGGGTGTCACTAGGATATGCAATTTGATATTCAGAGGGAATGATTACATGCCAATGTCGATGATATACCTGAAGGGATACTGCTAACGTATGATGATCAAGTACCTGCACACATGAAAACTGAATACCCGACGTGAACAATATCTAAAGAGAAAGATCATATAATAGTTATTCAATAATATGTGAATGTAAGCATGCATACCTGAGCGTCAGATGAGAAAAATGCCCCCCGGGGGTTAAGGATGGACAATGGCCCGGGGAATGGAATTTTGTAGGTGACGGGGTCCTAATCCCGTGGCTGAAGATGGATCGAAAAACAGACACCCAGAGCTCCCAGAATTGAGTCTGGAAGTTTGGAAAAATGGACTATATATAGTTGTAGGGCCCACAATGCCACCTCATTTGTACCTGTTGTCTTATTGAGTGGATGAGCAATTTTAGAGGATATTTGGAGATTCTGCAAAATCGAGGCAGTTGATTTAGGATCAGGGAGATTTAGGTTAGTTATCGTATCCTCCTGCATAGAATTAGGGTTTCTATTTTTGGGCAGGGCCTGTACGGAGGGCCGTACAAGGGGTTTTGTGGGTGCGGGACCCTAGTGCCCAAAAGATCAAGAAATTCGTGTGCATGGGTGTGCACCTGTAATGTGGAAATTTGCACACGGGGGTGCCCTAATGGGGAAAATAGGCACACATGGCATGTGGTCTTGTGCAAGGAACAACAACACATGCATGCATGTCTATATTCCTAACAGTTGCGCATGCGTTCACAACTGTGTAGTGAATAGGAGCGCAATGATGCACGCCTGTATGTGTGACAAGGGTGCATGAATGCACTTATGTATGGCCAATAGTATCTCATGAGTGAGTGACTAGGGGATTAATAGGCACGCATGTGTGTTCTCCTATGGGGAAAACAGTCGCGCCTTTGAGGAAAAGATGTTCAGGGTGTAAAAAATTATATTTTTTGGAGATTTTGATGTTTTTGTGGGTTGTGATGACTAATCAAATGTTGTATATGTGGATGTAGGTGATCATTTGGATGATCCCTGTTCATTGGAGAGAGAGGGACTGGTCACACCTGAGGGAGGCAGTGAGGGATGAGGATCCAACAATCCAAGACACTTTGGCAGCTTGTGGGTTGTTGAAGTTTTTTAAGTGTTCGCTAGTGCGGGCACATGAGTATCTTTTGCAGTTTATGATTAGGATGTGGAGCCCTGAACTTTATTTCTTTATGGTGCAGGGTGAGAAGATAGCCTTCACTATGGTGGAGAATGTATATTTTCTAACTGGGCTCCCTTTTCGGGGAACCCCATTACCGGTAAATCCCGTAGTACCCAGGGATGGGAAGTTGGTTGTCTTAGCCCAGAGATATTGTTCGGGGGAGAACTTTATGTCGGGCTTCATGGTGAGTATTGGGGTGATGGACACCCTTATACATCATTGCGTGGCAGCGATGATCATGAGAGTCTATGGGCCTCTTGCGACTCAGCGAATTAGTGGACGTCAGCTGAGGATCATGGAGAGGGCACTAACGGGCGAGCATTTTTCTTGGGGCTTGATGCTCCATGACAAGATGGTAGGGAAGCTTGATAGGTGTCATGATTCTGACTCGGGGGAGTTTTCCTTTGGGTCTATCTTGGTGGCATGGTTTTTGGAGAGGGTGTCGATGTTTCACCCTAAAGTGTTGTTGGGTGCACCTGGTGTGCGAGAGCTGCGACCGAGGCCATGGGAGACGATCCTAGTTCATCATGGTGGTGGGGAGGGTGGACACTATTTAATGGCCAAGGCTACATAGGTGTGGCATCAGATGCCACAAATCATACTGTAATATTTGTATTTTGGAGTGGACTTCCATAATGATCCGGATACTGTGTTACCCCTAGGAGAGGTGTTCAACCATAAAGGTATGATGTGATATTTGGTGGTTTGATATTTAGATAGTATAACAAGTTTCTTATGAGTAAATGGATGTTGATGCTATCATTTGTTTGTTGTGTGTGCATATGTTGGACCTCGTGGGTGCGAGGTTGAGTTGGTTAGAGCATCGACTCATCAAGGGCCGGTGAGACCTCTGCAGGGAGAGCCCTGGGTAGGAGAGAGACGATGGCAGGATGATGTTGGGGTGAGGCCTGTTAAGTATGAGAGAGTAGCCAAGAGATGTCGATTTGATGACCTCGGTACAAGGCCATCACATGCTCCACCGACGGAGGCCAGAGGAGAGTTCGAGGATATTCGCCGCTACTTGGAGGTAGTATTATAGGGAGTTCCTGAGGGCATGTGGTCACGGATCCTGAATGAGGGGGTCCTATTGCAGTGTGTGGGTGTTTCGGTGGCATGTAGGACCGTGGTTCAGAAAGTGGTTGTAGTGAGGGTGACAATGACTGGGAGACTGCCTCCAAGATCCGAGGGACCCCTAGCTGGTGGGGCCTCTCCTCCAGAGAGAGGGTCAGGTGGTGGGCCTCTAGAGGCACCATGAGTGCTTCTGTATTTATGTATTTTTTGTATCTATATAGGCTAGTGAGCCCATTTTGTATATTGTGAGGTGGTACCGTTTTTGTATCTATAGGGGTGAGGTGGTTCACGTACCTACAAATGGTGTACTTGATGTACTATTTTTTGTAAACACTGATGACACATTGACTGATATATATATATATATATATATGTGTGTGTGTGTGTGTGTGTGTATGTATGGATACACATTTTTGGGATCTTTGTGGTGTTCACTTGTGTTGATGTTTTTTAGTTATTTTTGATGATGTCTAATCTATATGCTTTTGACGGACTATTGATGATTTATGTATGCGTACGGGTATCTTGATGTGATAAATGCCATTCTAACACTAGGTTAGCCATATTATCTAGTATTTGATTAAATTGTCTTAGAATATGTGTAAATGTGATGGAATCAAAATGTCGAGATAAAATTCTAACTTGTAGGTATTTGCGGAAGAGGCAAGGATCGCAGACACTGTACACATTGTTGAGCTGGAGCACAACCAGTTGGGAATCTAATAAAATGCTAAGGTAACGAATATGGAAATGGATGGCCTCAGTGAGGAGGCCAATGACGGCTGTGTACTCTGCTTGTTTATTAGTTGTTGAACCCAATCATATGCTGCTGGAGTGGAGTAGCTCATGTGAGGGTGAATAGAGGGCCCAAGCGGCCAAAGCGAGATTTTGTGTCCAACGGCTAGCTCCATCAGCATAACTGATGTGGTATGTCGATGGAGGAGGAATCTGTCAATAACAAAAATGATAGATTAGACAGAAGGGATGGAAAAAAGAAGATGAAAAACTCTAAAAAACGTACAAAAAAGAAAAAGCCTAGTGTACAATGGCTATGCTCAGGCATAAAATTTCTTTAAGTACAACCCATTGATGGTTTATTTGAGATTGTGGCCTTCGGGAGAGGCTAGAATGTAAGCACCTTTAGTGAGGCAATGTTGGATGATGTAAGGTCCATGCCATAGTGACTCAAATTTTCCATGGCCGAGGGTATCATGAGCGATATCGTAAGAAAGGATGAGGTCACCTTTGTTGAATGAGAGAAGGTTGACATGGCGATCAAAGGTATCCTTTGACCATTTCTTGGCTGCCTCATTGTTCTGTAATGAAGATCGACGATATTCATCCAAGGACTCTAAGTTCAACAAATGTTGCTCCATTGGAGCAGTGTTGGGTAATAGCTCAATAGCGGTGCATAAGGTGGGAATCTCACATTCGATGGGAAGAGTGGCCTCAACCCCATGGACTAGATGAAATGGTGTGAAACCAGTGGCATTTTTAACAGCCATGCGATAAGCCCATAGCGTGGAAAATAACATATGATGCCAATTGGTCTTATGTTTGTTAACCCTGCACTGCAACATGGTTTTGAGGACCTTGTTGACTCCTTCTACCTATCCTTTAGATTGAGGATAGTATGGGGAGGAAAACGCATGGGAGAAGCCTAACCTCCATGAGAGTTTGACACAAATTTCATTCTCGAAGTGTTTCTCGTGATCAGAGACTAGTTGGAATGTTACTCCAAAGTGGGATATGACGTGGTTAAAGAAAATTCACTTTGTAGTTTCAGCAATGTTGTTTATGGTGAAGTAATCAACGACAATCAAGATGTATTTGTGTCCATTATTCGATGGAGGGTTGCAATTCATGAAGTCTATGCCCCATTTGCAAAAGGGGCCGACAGTAATGACTGGGTGTAGAAGAGCAGGTGGTGCTTGTTATTTTTTGGCATAAAGATGACATTTGTCACATTGCTTCACAGTGTGGATGCAATCGTGAAACAATGTAGTTGATCAGGGGATCAAATTTTGCTCAAAAATTCAAAGTGCTCAGAATCGCTTCAAACTGGACGAGAGCGTAGGTCTCGTCGTTGTGAACCCAACGCAACTCATTTCGTCTCAAACGGACATTGGGAGCGAGAGATATAGTGATCTGTTCGTCAAGTCAAATAGGTAAAAAAAAGTGATGCTCACTGTACATTCCGTACAGTCTGACGTGGCAGGACCGTACGACCGTATAGAAGTGATGTGGTAGAATCTGGTTGGTTGGCATGGTCGAATCATATGTCGACATGTGGTAGTTTTGTTGGTCAATGATTGGGTGCCACGTGGCCCAATCATGGGCTGCCACATGGCAACCTGGGATTGGTTGGTTGTATGTTAATAAAATGTAATGGGGTCCGTGGGGTTCGACCCCCAGACCTCCCCACTGCATGAACCTTTACAAATATCAGCCCAACCGTTGCACTGCCATTTGGTTCTTATTATATATATGTATTAAATTGTATTTAAGTTCAATGTATATGACCGTTGGCGGGGGGTCGGGCCGGGGCTTAGCCCCGGCCCGCGGTCGTTTGATTCACATATGACCATAATACATATATTGTAGCCCGACAGTTGTGTTGGCGCAGGATTTTGAAACCTGGCCCGTGGTCGTTTGCATTGTCATATGACCATTGCATATATATGTATGTGCGCGAGTTGGAACGTGGTTTATGTTGTATGTTGAGCCATGGTTATATTGTTAACTCATGTGACCATGTATGGAGCGCAGGGGGGAGTTACACGGTTTTGTAACGACTTAACCACCTTTGCCAAATGCACGCGGTCACATGACCCATATGCCCAGGTGCTAGGCGTTTAGGGGCTGGCGCACCCTTAACTGTCCTACGGTTTGCACCATTGGCGCGGTTGCGCCCGATGTTGGGTTTTCACGCTTAAATTTGCGTGTGAGCTAGGTTCAAGGAAGAAGGGTGCAAATTGTAGATGCAGAGACAACAAGCTTGAAGGGGGAGACTTCCAGGAGGCCTAACTTCTTCGTTTTTCGACTGATTGAGGTGCAGAAAGAGCCCAGAAAGGGGTTTTTGGACGCTCTGAAGCCATTGGAGCAGTCAGTTTGTCAGTTTGAGAATTGTAAGACATGTTTTTTTAGCACTTTTGAGAAATTAATAATAATGATCCATTGGAAGCTGGACCAGGAGATGTAGCCCATGAGAGGGGTGAACTCCTTTATCAATTACTGTGTTTATGTGCTTATGTTCATTGATTATGCTGCTGTCTATGTGTATTTTGCATAAGTAATCCCTTAATCTATGTGTTGCAAATTAATCCTTTTTATTTAAACACATAACATTTACATTGCAAATAATTTCAAGTATTTCAAGTCTTCTTCAATTTTAGATCAAGTTGGTATCGGAGCACTGGTTTTTGAAGACTTGATTGTTTGCAAGTTTTGTTTTTGATGCTCACAAGGTTGAAACTCACAAGAGGAGAAGCTCAACTTGTGGAGCCAAGTTCTCATCCGACAAGGAGGAAGCATTTACCATCACCGCAAGTTTCAGGGAGACATTCACCAAGCATGGCTCATGCGGAAAGTCATGAACATGTTCCTGCAGAAAATAAAGATCTCAGAGAGGTTGTCTTGGAGCTGAGAGAGATGATGAAGAT